>JAANDH010000246.1:87409-149388 GCA_011799765.1 Nymphaea thermarum | reverse complement strand
TATATATATATATATATATATATATATATATATATATATATATATATATATATATATATATATATATATATATATATATATATATATGTATATATATATATATATATACACATACATATATGAAATCTTGTGAAAATGAGGTTTCAATCGAATAGAGAAGAGAAATCGTTTTAAAAAAGAGAGATTTAAAATGGAATACATGTATATTTATTTATATATACATATACGAGAGTTTGTAAAAGTATGATAAATCATCAAGAAAGAATGACAAAGAAAGATATTCATGTGCACACATACGTATATAACATGCATATACGCATACATCTTCATAAATATGAAAAACAAGAAATGATTTGAAAATAGCCGACTTCAAATTTTTGATATACGCCGAAATGGAACTTGGGCTCATGCAAGAACCTAAGTTAAGTATCCAAGGCCACATTAGAAGGTTTCTTTCGAAAATGTTTTGAAAAATATGATTTATATAAACATAGAATATTGTTATTCCATTGGTTGCAGGGGAATATGTTTCTTCCACTGTTGGGTATGGAAGAAGCTCAAACCACACGATAAGGTGCTCATTAGGGTTCCTAATTGGATGATTAAAAAGAAACTAATGCGAAATGATATAAAAATGCACTTTAACATGTACAAATTCGTCAAGGTTTTTCTCGGGTTGGACAAGTCCCAACCTCAAAATTACATGAATAAAACAAAAGAAACCCAAACCATATTCTCATTCTTATCGTGCGTGCATTCACATATAAATGAAAAATCAATTAACTATGCATAGATAGTATATAAAAACAATATTTAAGAAAAGAAAAAGAGCATGATTCAACTATGGAATGAAATCTTATCTTTTCATGTTCTCGACGCATTTGAGCATAGCCACTTGGCTCTAAAATAGAGTTGAGAGTTATCTCTTATGGTCATGGAGAAATGAAAAAGAGAGAAAAATAGAAAGAAACAAAATAACAACAAGAATGTATTCAAGAAATGAGATAAAATGACTCAAGCATGGAAATGAAAGATCATCTCATCTTCTCATGCTCCCGGTGCACTTGAGCATAGCCGCTTGACACTAAAATAGAGTTGAGAGCTATCTCTTTTGGCCATGGGGAGAGGAAGAAGAGAGAAAAGAAAATAGGAGAGAAATGAGAAGGATGATTATTACATACCTCTAAATGAGAAAACGAATTAGGGAAAATGAACAATCATGCTTGAAACAAACTTGAACTCACCTTGAATGAAGCTCTAAGATGATGATGATGAGTCCTCCAAGAGATATTTGGTGCTCCATTGGAGAGTTGTAGCTAGCTCCAAGTTGGAGAGAAATGGAAAGAGGAAGAGGGAGAGAGAGAGAGCTCAAGAGACACCCCAAATCTTCAAGTGAGAATACTCTATGGTTTCTCCCAAGGACCACTCTTACCCAAGAGAGAGAAAATGAGGGGTATTTATAGAGTATTTTGGAGCCAAAACCCGAAATTTGAATTTCACCTCTTTTTCATCCGAACTTCACATAATTTTGAATTATTTTGAAAAATAAATGCTTTGAAAATGGGTATGATTGGCCATTAAGCTTATAAAAATATATTTTAAAATGGGTCTTGTCCATCCAAAAAAACTAAAATCACCTTCTAAAAGAAGGTTTTTTGTCAAAAAGAGGGTCAAATGGGTCTTACCCACCAAAAGACTAAAATCGCCCTCTAAAATAAGTTTCTTTTGTCAAAAGGAGGGGCAAATAGGTCTTGCCCACCAAAAGACCAAAATCACCCTCTAAAAGAAGGTTTTTTTTATCAAAATGATGGGCAAATGGGCCTTCCCAACAAAAAGACCAAAATCTTCCTCTAAAAGGAAATTTTTTCGTCAAAAGAAGGGGCAAATGGGTCTTGCCCACCAAAAAGACTAAAATCACCCTCTAAAAGGATGTTTTTTTGTCAAAAGGAGGGGCAAATGGGTCTTGTCCACAAAAAAGACCAAAATTGCCCTCTAAAATGAGGTTTTTTGGTCAAAAGGAGGGGCAAATGGGTCTTGTTCTAATTTGGATCTGAAAGTCGGATTTTGGATCTAATTTGAATTTGATAATTGGATTTTTAGTTTGAAATGATAGATTTGGATCTAAAATTGGAGTTTGGAATTAAACTTGGATTTAAAATTCATTTTAAAAATAATAGACCCAAAATTTTAATAGCCCCATTTTTTGAAAAATTTGGGGTGATAACACTCGTTCACATTATTTAAGCTTTGTAGTGATTAGTGTTCCAGTTAATGCGTGAATGTTTCACCTTGTGCATGTTGCACAAAATTGTTAGAAAAAACCAGAAATAGGTAACTCAATATTTAACAAAAATTAATGACATCAAATCAATTCAAATTTACCTGCTGATCTACCTTCATTAATGTATTGTGCACTATTAGAAGATGATCAAACTTCTCGACAATTAGCCATCTAAAAACAATGAAATTCTTATGCACGATGTTGAAGCTCTAGAATAACGAAGAATGTTGGAGATGAACTATTGCAATTTACTTGTTTATAAATAAGTTTAGTGCACATCCAAATAGTTAAACAATAAGATGTAGTGCACCATTCATGTCATTGCTCAGGAGATAATTAACTAGTCTCCTGCACATCCTCTCAAACCCAATGCATATCATCATCAATATTGTCAGAGCATCAGTAGTTGCTGAATCGTGGACATCTATATCGTAATCATTATCATTTTTTACAACCTCTGTCCGTATAATATCACATACATTTCTATGTATTTTTTTAATCACAACATACGAATTATTATCTTTAGAGTCTTCTACATAAAAAACTTGTTGTGCTTGAGATGCTATCACAAAAGGTTCACTGTTAGTATACCTTTAGTTGATATTAATGCATGTAAAACCAAATTCACCTTGTTTAATGTCCCGTCCATTTGAACTTAATAAATCAAACCAATCACATTTAAACAAAACATATTTCAACCTCTCATAGTAGCTGACGACTATAATATCAGTAAGATGTCCATAATCTGCAACTTTACCAATTTCATATTTTCCTTCCAGTTTATTGTATGAAATCTTAACCCATTAACTACATGTCATTTATCAGTCATCACATTTTTACTAGAAAATTGTGATAACCAAACAATTTCATGTGAAATTTATTGAATTTCACAGCAACGTAGTTGACTAATCTATTGAAAAATTGAAGATATTAGAATAAGATATAATGTCATGTTATCACGTACATAATGTATTGAAGTTCACATGATTTTCAGTCCAATCCCAAAATGTCGTTTTATAAACTTGCTTAATGTCACGCGGCCTTCTATCTTACTACCATCTAACCAGCCTCACATATTTTTCATGTATGAAGCATATTCATTAGCAATTTTACGTGTAAGGTATAACTACATAAAAAATAACAAAAACATGTTGTAGCACATTTTTTTACTGAAGATATGGTTCTACTATTTTGTGATGTAATAGTATATAAATATGGACTTGTTGATGAGTTAAGGTGTCCATGTATATTGCCTAAGCTGCACCCAATGGATGACCTAATCGATCCACACTTAATGCATTATCTGGATCTACAACCATGTTTACATCGTTTCTTCTTGGGCAATTGAATCTGGTCTCTCTATCTTGACAATAAGCAGAGAAAAGTGTCAGACATTCATTTGCCAAATAATCCTATGCAATAGAACCTTCAAGCTGGCTTCTATTATGTACATAACCTTTTAACCTCAATTGGTATGTACCAAGTCAAACAAAAGAAGAGGAACATCAAAATGAGGCCAGGGCATCGGGCCAGGTCGGGGTATCGGGCTGACATCCTTCAGTCCAAGGCCCGGCCCAGCACCCATGGAATGGGTGATGCCATGAAAAGAAGAAGAAAGTTGAGGAGAAGCACCCATGGAATGAAGCCTCACACACGTTTCTGATGGGCATGTCGGTAGGAATAGACTAGACCAACGTCACTAGCCACACCTTGCATCGATGAGCTATCTCTTGATCTTCTCCTGCATGGTAGGCAAAGAAGATGATGAAGAAGAAAAGGAGGAGGAAGACATGGAGGAAATAATTGCCCATCACTCGTTCTTCATCAGCATCATCTTCCTTCTCCTTTGATTCTCTAAATTTCTCTTTCTTCTTCTTCTGTAGGTAATTAGGTAATGGATGGAAACTAGAAGATTTGGATGTCTATGCAGCAGGCAAGTCGGGCAAGGGCAGGTTGAGTTTTGACCTAAAGGGCCAACAGGGCCCTCGGGAAGTTGGTTCCGCTACCCGGACCCAGTTCAACATTTTGTCGGGCCAGGCTGGGCTCAATGGGTTGAAACCCATTTGATTCAGAACAGCACCCGGCTCGGGCCTAGGTTGGGACGTGTATTGGGTACCCGACGACGGCCTGGCCCCGTGCCCAGGCTTAATCAAAATTGCATAGTTATGCATATAAAATGTTAGGCATGTACCTATAAAATACAAATCTCTCAATTGGATGCAAGACCTGGCCCGATGAATTATTCCTCCAAGACAAACTTTATTCACCAAATGAATTATTAAATGCACCATAATTTCAAAAAATGTTGGTGAAAATATCATCTTCAGTTGAGACAAAGTCAATACAATTGTTGTAAGTCATTGTTTTGTTATGACCTTCATACATAACTTTCTTAAAAACTCACAAAAAATTTGATTAGCACAACACTAACCTTCTTTGGTAACAACTTGCGCAATGCCAAAAGAATAAATTGCTAGAGGAGTACGTGACAATCGTGACTTTTCAAGTTTGCAATTTTGTTCTCCTTCAATTGTATCTTCCATGAGATATTAGCTGTCGAGCAATTTGAGACTTTCAAATTCTTTAAATTTCTACAAAACACATCTTTATCTTTCCTCCTTAATACTTTAACAAGTAGCATTCAATATCCATCTATCTGAATTATGTTGCTGATGTTCACGAAGTGACTATCTTATGTTCATTTATTTTTGGTCTAATCGGGCAATCATATGAACTTTTGATTTGTTGGTCATAATCAACAATGTACCAATAATATGATAAAAAAATGTTTTTCTTAATCTGCATAACATCTAAATGTGACATAACATGTCATACTCTCAATATGGCAACATGAAGAATATGTTTTGTTTTCAGTTGTACAATAAATTTTTAGTCAATATACTTGTCTCTCGCACAATATGATCTATCAATGTCAACTCATGCAAAACGTTAGACCCAAGATGAAGCATGGGGGCTAGCCTTATTTCTACAGTGCCATCAATGGAATGTCTATTTTTTTGAAATACATGATTCATCAACAGCCAGCAACGACAATACCCCATATAACACATCTTTCTTGTATGCTTTAGCCTTAAAGAATGTGTATGCTTGTGACAATTTGTGCATTCTAACTTTCCTTTTACTCCGTCATGACAATATGCATAACCTAGAAAGTCATATATTGTCCACAGTAATGCTTCATGCAATTCAAAATACTTTATACATATCGAAGATCTGTATCCCATTAGTCTGTAACATATTCAAATCATTTACAAACAACTACAAGTAAACATCCATCTCATGTGTGCCTTGAGCTATTGGTTCAAGAAAGATTAGCGACAATAACATGAAAGGTTGTTTCTTACACATCCAATGTGACAAATTATATACTACCAACACAACATGCCATACATTATAAGTTGAGTTCAACATTTCGAATAGAATAAAACCATTGCTTGCTAAATCCAATCGTATATTTTGTGCATCTGTAGCAAACGACATGTGCATTTTGTCAACCCTTTTCCACGCAACACCATCTACTAGATGTCTAAGCACTCCATCCCTAACTTTTTTACAGATATGTCATGTCATTTCTCATGCAACATCAGACATTGCGAAAAGTTTCTTTAAGCATGTAGCAATAAGAAAGTAACACACGATCATCACAGGTGTCCTCTTCACTCTACTCATTTTCTGGTTGTGTGATTGTTGTTGGTGTTTTTTCCAACATGATGCACCACATATGTCACATACATCTTTCATTGCAAAGTGGTTCCCATATAACATGCAATTCGGGTAGATATCTACCATCTTATAGTCAAAGTCCAAATCTACAATATTTTTTGGCCTTATGCTTAGTCTTCATCAACTGGACACCTAAAGGGAAAAACTTCATACAGTAATTCAGGCAACATGGAAGCTTTTGATACTCCACCCATTTAATGCCTTTATATAAAACAAGCAAATCAAGAAGCTCAGTTTTGTAAATCGAATGCAACTTGGATAGAGTTCTTCTTTGGCATCTTTGCTTAATCTTTCAAACAAGCCTTCACTTTACCCCTCTTCATTAGCACTGTCAGTATGTCTCTCAAAAGGAGGTGCATATTCATGCACACTAAAAATATCTGAAATCAATCCTTTGCATGTTTTTAGCTTCCACATCAATTGAATGGTTAGTTGCAGTAACAAGTGGCATAACTGATTCTTTATAATAATACCAACGAACATATGTTTGCACAAATCCCTGGTGTATGATATGATTGACTACTTCTTTCACCGCTTAGGACCTCAAATTATTGCATTTTATGTAAGGTGACCCCATTTTTTTATCTATTACAACATTACTTTCACTAGCAAAGTCAATGAATTTGTTGAGCCATGCCAAAAATTCAACATTATCTTTTTATTTTGTAATCCAAGTTAATCTTCCATATGTAGTCATCTTCAGTCTAAGTTGACAATTTTGTGAAATAAATTAAATTGTATCATATAAATGAAAGTGAATCTAACATAGAAACTATATATGTAGACATTGGTTCCTATATAGCATACACAACTCTACCATAAAGCATCAAAATTCAAAGGGAAGACTGACATGGTGTTTGATCTACTTGGGCTTGCATGTCTTTTTGATTGGGCCACCCAACCTTCATTTACTGTGCTAACAACCGAACCCATAGAGACCCTTCACCAGGTTTCTAAGCGTCAAATTCACGTCAGTACAATTCCACAAAGTTATATATATATATATATATATATATATATATAGACACAAACACACACATGTATATATATATATATATTAGAGAGAAAGAGTCGATTCTTACAACTCCATAACAAAGTTGTGTGGCTGACATTCTCCAAAAAGGGTCCAGTAGGTATTTTTTGTTTTTTTTGCACAGTGACTTAAAAGTTTCATTAAGAATTTGGAATTAGCATACACACACACACACACACACACACACACACAGATATATATATATATATGTATATATATGTATATATAATTCCAAGATCTGCAGGCTGTTTGTTGGCCATGCAGCGTTTTAGTTAGCCAACAACTAGCCTTTTAAGCTAGCCCATTGCTAAGAAGTTTAGGTGACTCTTTCCTTACCTGGGAAGACAACCATTAGGTGGCGTTCAAGCAATGATTGCTTTGAAGAAGCTCTGCTTTTTCCTTTGTTGCCCACATGACCATATTGGCACTTTGTATATGCTGATGTGAGCAAGTTGAAATTGGAATCATATTGTGGAAATTTTCCCCCTTTGGTGGTCCATCTTTGATCTCACCATTTCTGAATTTTTCTAATACCTGCTAGCGTTATGCGGACCCAACTTATTTTGAATCTTATCTTCCAAAATTGAGTCCACATTGATTTTTCTATGTAACGTTTTTGAGTGAAGAACCTCTTTTGGGCTTTTTACAAGGTTAATAATCATTGTCATTAATATCTTTTGTGAGTAATTTTATTTTGTGCAGGCCCCTGCTGAATTGTCATCAAAAGTGGCCAGTTGGCAGTAAAAAAACATACAATGTATTAAAGAATCTTAAAATCTTCAAGGGTGTGGCTGATATCTGTTTGGATTTTCCATCATTGAAACACACACAGAAATAAGAGACAAGGAAGAGACAGAGAACTCATGTCTTCTGTGAGACATGAGGGTTTGTTTTTAAATGTTGTCCGTCTATATAATGTTGTATGTTGTATTTACAATTAAAAGCGACAGCGGTGGTGAAATGCACTGTGATTAATTGATCTACACCGCAAAAACCTTAAGCAAGGGCAGCTTCAAGGACAATGTCAATGTTGAAAAAAATCACCGCTAGGTGACAATATCGGTGAAACTAGCTTTCCTTTTGTCGGATTCAAATACACATAATTATCTGACCAACATAGAATTCGGACTTGAACTGGGTTTAGTCTTAAATAAATATTCTATACCCAGTGCTCCTATTTTGAAAATAAGGTAGATTCGGTTCAAATTGAAAATTCGGATTGTGAAATCAGATTTGGGATTTAGATTGAGAGATGACTTTTTTTTATCCATATTTATATCCAAATTAAAATCCAAATATATGAATATCAGAAAAAACAGATACTGTAAAGGGTTATCCATTTTGAATTCAATCACACACACACACACACACACACACACACATATATATATATATATAGTGATTGGCAGAAACATGACACTTAGGTCATGGATAAAAAACCAGACCCTTTGATTTTGATTTTTTTTTTTTTTTGCAATCTAAACTTATTGATATGATCCTAAGAATGAGTTGATGCAACACATATATTAAGTTGATCATTTATTAGACTTTAATGGTGTTTGTATGATAACACAAAATGAATGGCCCCAATGACAAGATAATAAAAAAACATCATTTTTATTAAAACAACTTGAATCAAATAATGTTTTATATCAAAATAGTCTTTATAAACATATTAAGGTGCTTATATTTTGTTTAAAATAGTTTCTTAACACAAATTCAATAGGTCTAGCTTTTATTCCTGAGCTAAGTGTCTGGTTTTACCATCTCTCTCTCTTTATATTTATATATATATATATATATCTAAAATTTTTAATGGTTATATATATATATATATATATATATATATATATATATATATATATATATATAACCATTAAAAATTTTAGGTCACGTATTTTTCAAAATATCAGAAATTTTGCTTTCCTACTACTACTGCCGAACTTTACGGGCGTTATTAAGTTTCCCTTCATGTAAACATATGGTTTTACTTCATTTTTTTTTTTATAATTTCTACAATTATTAATCAACATGTTCAAATAAGAAAGAATACGAAGAAGGTATAAATACATGCACATCAAACAAATGACTATGACACATCAACAAAGTTGCAGTCATTATTTCAGTAACACTATTTCAGTAACAGGAGAAGTCTGCGTGCGCGCACACACACATACATACCTACATACATACATACATATATACATATATATATATATATATATATATATATATATATATATATATATATATATATATATATATATAGATATATATTGAATGATGACTCCAGTTATATATGTAGAGCCACTTATCCATCTAATCGAGGTCATCAATAAAGTATATGGATGGTTGAGAGGAACACAAGGAGAAAAATGTGCAAATTAATATTAGATAACAAAAATGTCTATTACCTTTTTCTCTATATTTTTCTCTTAACCGTCCATCATGTTGCATCAGATGGGTGACTCTAAAAAGCTAGGGTTAACATTCAATTTTCCTATGTCATGTTGTTTATAAGCATGTGTTATCCATAATTGGCAGCTTTTGTGATACTAAATAAAGAGACAGAGAGAGAGAGAGAAAGAGATTCCCTTTCTACATGCTCTTTATATTCATTCTTCTTTTGCAATAAAATAGTAGGGAGCGAGATCAGATTTGGTTTACATCATTATAAAAAGAGAAACCACAAAACCATATTGTGCTACATACATCATATCACCCATGATCCGTTAAGTTTGTCACCATGTGAAACTAAAAGAAAAGATGAACATTGACAATCAAGTACCATTTAGATATATGGTCAAAACATATAGCAGTAGTTCTAACTACTGGTGGACAAAATAAAACTTACCTTGACGGGAAGAAGATCTATACTAATACATGGATATATACCTGAAATTAAGTTCCATGCCCTTCCACTGACAGCAGCCTTTCGCAAATATAAACAATTTCACGGTCAATTTAGATTGGCCAATGAAACTGGCTGATTTCAATATATATATATATATATATATCCTTTTATGAGATCTTGAGGCGTTTATGGTGAGTAAAAAAATTAAAGGTATCACCAATGTTGTACCAGTGTTGTTAATGTGATGAAGCCAAGCTAAGCATGTGAAGGGAGGAGAAGAGAGAAGGAAGAACCGAAGCATAAGCTTCAAGACCAAATCTTGTAACTTTTGAGAAATTTAGTAAAACAATAAAACAAATAACTGCAAACTTCTTTCTACAATTATTGCTTCAGAAAATGAGGCAGCGTTAACATATTTTTTTATAACATTGTTTTTGGAACACAAGTAAAATTTTGTTGCGGATTTGAAATCATTATAAAATTGTAGCTAAAGATTGTAACCCCTTACCAAGCCCCGTGCTTACTTTCCCTTTTATTTTTCTCTTTCAACTCTCTCTCTCTCTCTCTCTCTCTCTCTCTCTCTCTCTTCCTCTTGTTTCCTCTCCAACCTAAGCTGCCATTGCTGCTTCAGGACATCTCCAGCAAGCCTCCGGCTACCAGCAACAGAACGGCGGTGAGATTTATGCCTACACGTACGTTAAGATGGTGTTCATTTAATTATTTATGACATGTATACTTATATTCTTCCATTTTTGCAATGTCGGTCGACTTCGGTGTCTACAGCAGTAACCTCTCACAGTAACCAGTGGCCATATGATATGTTACTAATCCTCCCAGTTCTTTTAGTGTTGAAAAACTGTAAAAGCATGAAGTTGGTACAGAACGTAGCCTGATCTAATAGAAAACAAAGGAATTCTGTGACTCGTATGTGCTCATTCCCCTTTTGTAACCAATCATATGTTACGCAGTCTCACACTGTGCCTACATGCAAGGGAAAATGATTGTTGAGTAAATAAAAGCTGGGCCCTCGACACATACTCGAAAAGCAAAAAGTCCAATAAGGGAGCCGTTGCGGAAACAAAAATACAATGAAATAGTGAAAGTATTGAAGAAAGAGAAAAAGCCTTTATAAAGAAAAAAATTAAGAAAAAAATATAAAAGTAGGACAAGGACTCCGACAAGTTGTGAGGAGTGTAGCTTTGTATGCAACCAATTTGGAGGCCAGCTGTTACTGTAAAGAACTAGCTACAATAATTGACACTGACGATAAGATAGTTGCGGGTCTGCATCTGCAGTGATCTCTAACGCTCGAGATCTAGATTCACGGATCTGAGGTCCAACCAGCCCAAATCTCCTCTCCCTCTACTACCCCAATCTCTTCTGAATCAGACTTTAGCTCCACACTATTTTATAGGTAGAGTAGATTTGAGATCCGTGCTGCCAAATCAACTGCACAGGTTTCAGATCAGCCTTGGATATGAGATTGATGCTAACAAATTACATGGCTTAAAAGCCCTAGGTTGCGCTTGATTATCTCGGATCTTATATCTATGGTAGATTATTTTAGAACTTTGGATTTCGGACCTGAGATATCAAGTTTTAAAATTTTAGGTTTTAAAATCCTTTGTTTGATGCACTCCTTCAGCCTTCTCACTCTCCTCCCCTCTCTACTTTCAGGCGAGGATCTAAAATCCACACTGAAGTCAGACTCACCGCCCTGTCCCGGCTGTCTCTTCTATTAGAGATCCATGGATGTCAGCATTCTCTGAAATCTATGGTTCTTAAATCAAAAGTTTGATAAACTTTAGATCTACTTAGTAAATCCGACCTCAGATCAGGTTATGAGGCTATCAAAGGCAACCTTAGATAATTGTATTCCTACCATTCCACCGATGTCATAAGCGCAGCTGCCATCAATCATTTTATTCCTACCAAACCACTAATGTCATAAACGCACCTGCCATCAATACTTTTACTCCTACCGTTCCGCCGATGGTCATATATAAAGCTACCACCAATTGCACCAATAAGTTTGCTACATATAGCGTTACATAGGTCACTCTGTCAACTCTATTTTCGTTTGTTTGGGATTGTTCCTTTCCTTCCGGCAGAGTGATGGAAGAAAAGAATGTCCAAAAGAGTATTATGGATCTGCAGATAGCAGAAGCTCACCTTGAGACACTTTCGTGCTGCTACATGAAATCCTACTCCCTCAAGGCCGCCATTGAGCTCCGCATAGCAGACATCATCAACGGCCATGGGCAGCCGCTCACTGCTTCCCAATTGGCCGCCGAAATCCCCATCAACTCCTCCATGGATGCCTCATGCCTCGATCACCTAATGCGCCTATTGGTGCATGATGGTGTCTTTGTGGAAGAGGAAAAAAAGACTGGCGCAAGTGAAGTGTCGTATGGATTGACACCAGTGTCAAGGCTGTTGCTAACGGAGGGCCGGTATAATCTGTCAGCAGTTGCCATGCTGGCCTTCCATCCCTTGATTGTCTCTACGTGGGACAATTTGGCAGCTTGGTTGCAATCAGGGGAGGGTAATTGGCACCGTACTGCCTTTGAGGCTAAACACGGGGAACCAATGTGGGTCAAGGCTAGCTTTGATCCTAAGTTCAACAAGCTGTTCAATGACGCAATGTCTAGTAGATGCAAGCTGTCCATGGGTTGCATGGTTGAAAGGTGCGGTGAAGTTTTCAAGGGAGTGAGCTCACTTGTGGATGTTGGGGGTGGGAATGGGACTGTAGCCGCCATCATATTCAACGCTTTCCCACACATCAAGTGCATGGTGTTGGACCTACCCCACGTTGTGGCTGCATCATCACCACAGCCAGATGTCGTTGCCATTGGAGGTGATATGTTTGAGTCAGTACCACCAGCTGATGCAGTCCTTCTCAAGGTAACAATTTTAATGTTGTACTTGGGGAAATCACTTCCCGTTCAGAGACTTTGCCGTTGGCCTAAGGTATAAAATCCCCGAGACCATTCTTAGGGTTGTACAATGAGTACAGCCAACTGAAGCTTGACTTAAATTTGCTCAGTTAAGTTTGACTCGTGCTTGACTAGTTTGTTAGAGAAGTCAAGGTCGAGTTTAACTAAAACCTCAAGATTATAAATGAGTCAAGTTCATGTCATATAAAGTAAACTTGATTGAATTCGGGTAAGCTCGTTTAATCTACGTTGTCTTCTTCTTTTTTGTTTTCTTATTCCTATGAGGGTGTAACCTCATTAAATGACACAAAATACTAGCTTTTTTTAATGACACGAGTAAATCCTCTAGCAATTAGTATCAAGTGAGAATTAAGTGATCACGTAGTATCAAGTGAGAATTAAGTGAGCACCTAGTTGATAGTACAGAAATATATGCCCTCAACCTGACTGACTAGCTTCTTCCATATAACCACAACGACGGCTACGAAAACATGGAAGAAGCTTCGCTTATGACCACGCTTTTTTACCATGCATGTGTCCTCTCTACCAGACCTTGCTGCATGGTCCTCTCTACCAGACCTTGCCCGAGGTAACCGAAGTACGCAAGCTGAGCTTTGCCCTCTGACCTTCCCATATTCCTGAGGCACTGAAAACTATGTGCTCTTTAATGCATGTAAACATGAGCTTTTAGTTTGAGGTTTTCCAGTCTAGAGGCCTTGGGTTCCTTGGCTTAAAATTGGGTTTGGACATTGGAATTTCAAGACTTTTTTACTTCATTTTTCAAGCCTAGATCCAGCAAGTATATAATAATCCAAAACTATTTAGTTTGAGACCCTCATGAAATTTGAATTGTGTTTATTTATGCAATTCGAGTTTATCCTTGAAATATGAGCTGACAAATATTTAACAGAGAGGTAGGGAGAGAGAAAGAGCATGGATGGAAAAGCATTAACTATATAACTTGGTTATCAAAGAGAAAGAGAAACGAAAGGTGATCATATATACAAGAACAATTATCTTCAACAACAACTTGAACCATGGATGAAAAAGGAGCAATTGAGACTGTCGATTCACATCGAACAAGTGCACAATCATTTCAGTTGAAGTGCTTCACGTCTTAAAATTGTCCATTTTTTAATATTCGTGAAATTTAATGTCTTATTTTTTGTTCCTTTATATAGTTTTTTTCACTTTGCAGCTCTTTGGGAACATGACTATGCCAGTGTGTCTTGCCGATTCTCTTCAGTTGAATCGCAAAATCAGCGGACTCACTAGACATCAGGGCTGACATAGTTGAATTTCTGCTTTAATTTCACAGTGGACCCTGCTTTAATTTGACCCATGTGCCATTTCATGAAAGACACATAAGCAAAAGCGGAACTATTTTGTCAACACCAGCCCCTCAACATTTCTTTATTTTCACAATACCATTTTCAAATATTTGTTCTGTTATATATATATTATACACGAGTGACCCTTTCAATATGAAAATTTGTGAAGAATGCCCTTCCAAAAAATGTTTTCTTGCTCTGCCTGTGCTCATAGTCGTTTTATTTCATCTTTTAAGGGCATTTAGTTTCATTATTTCGAACAGGTTTGAACATTTTAATAGGTATATTGTAGTGCAAAGTGCACACAACGTTCAAAGGATTAAAGTCAATCCTTCAGGTGCGCAGGTGCATTTTCCCTTTCATTTTCACAGTACTTTTTTTTTTATTAAGGACAATTTTGTCTTTTCCAAGGAAGATAACTTTCTTAGAGAAGAAACGAATGTATTTTAACCAAGACTGTTTATTTCAATCATTAATGCTTATGCAAACAGGGAGTAATGCATGATTGGGATGACGAAGCGTGCGTGAAGATACTGATGCGGTGTAAGGAAGCCATTCCAAAACTAGGAGGGAAGGTGATCATTGTGGAGATAGTGAGGAAGAAATGGCCTCAACAAGTGTTCAATGAACTGCAACTGGTCCTTGATCTCCATATGATGGTCATGAACAATGGAAAGGAACGAAACGAAGAGGAGTGGAAGAAGCTGTTTATCGATGCTGGCTTCTCCAGCTATAAAATAGTTACAAGCCTGGGCATCCACTCTCTTATAGAGGTCTTCCCTTAGTTGGGACTTGCTGAGTACTTGCCACTTGTGTTGCAGCCTGTTAACGTGATCAAACACCTCAAGCACAGCACAGTGAGAGATGATGCTAGAAGACCTGATCTCAATCCCGTGGTTGGCGGTGTGCCAACTTCAATAAACTCTTAGTTCCATTGGTGGTGGTGCACTAAACTCTTTATTTCCATGCGCCGTGGTGCACCAATTCACGTAAAACTCTTTTAGTATTGTATTCCTCTGTTCCGAGTTGAGAATAAATTGGGTTTTTTTCTCATTGATGTAGTGAAAGAGCGCAGCGAGTTTTCCCAATCACAAATCAATTAATTTAGTTGAATAAGGCTGACAGTAATGATGAAAGGTTTAAGATAAAGAAACAAGGGAAGAAGAGAACCAAAAGGGGGGACACGTTTTTCTTCTTCAACATCTAACTAAAGAACGAGTGGATATGTATAATTCCACACATGACAAATAGTGAATGGATCATGAAACCGATCCCAAATGCAGTATTTATGCTAATGTGAAATAAGGTGTCCAAACAATTCGTCTACTCCCTTAAAGGAGTGAATCTGTGCCAACTCTATCTTTTCATCATGCGCGTGAACCTCTATCCTAGGCCTCGATTTGCATGTGAACCCACATGATAACGCACCAGATCACTCCAGAAAATCAGGTGCAGCTTCAACAGATCATAACTCTAGGAAATCAGGCGTAACTAATATGGCAGGAAATCAAATTAGCCACGAGAGCCAAGAGACTAAAACGCATCTTGATAAGGCTCCAGCAATGAATCAGAATTTCAGCCAATTAAGAGTAATAAATATGGAAACGAAGCCAATCAAACGAACAACAAAAATGCCTCTTCATAATGCAAAAAGATTTCCGGAGAATGTCGGTTTCTCCCATTCTAAACCAAAGGAGAAATTAAAGGAAACAGATTGTACGCCCAAAGAAACTGATTCAAATTTGAATCAAACATAATAATGTATTAATACTGTGTTAAGGAAACCAGATCATCATGAAATTGATGACTGAGTCGTGGAGTAGGAATTTTTCTTTTGAACCACTTTAATTCTTTTGTTCATCATCTTCATCCTTCCTTTCTTTTTTCATGGTATTAGAGCTCTGATCAACGGACCGTATCTGGAGATACCATGGTGGGATTTTCATAAGTTAGTGTCATTCTCTTCCCGACTTCCCTAGCTTTCCAAAGAGCTAATGCGCGAAAAGATCTGAGCTGAGAGTCGGAATCTGGAGACCTGTGAAGACAGCCCTGCTTCTCGACAGGCCTGACTGTGTGCCTGTCAAGATTGCGGGAGCAGTTCCCGTTCCGCGGCCAAAATCTCAGTACTCTGCCATTGGAAATCTGCAAGTCAGGTGCCGTTAGATTCTTCTATCCTTATGCTTCTTACGAGCTACTGGTTGCCTTGTTTGGAGATGTACCCAGAGAGCAGCGCCTCGGTGAAGATCTGCCTGTCTCTCGGCTGAGACAGGGTGTTGTACCTGCGATACAGAGAAACCAGTCTCTGTTTAGTCACTCACACCGGACATACCAGACGTTGGATCTCTCCCTCCGCCACTACTTGCTGCCATCTCATCACTGACATCCTCAGCTTTCCAGCAAGCCTGAGAATGAGACGTTCCGCCTACCCTACAGGGAGAAACGAGCCCGCCAAGGAAGCACATCTTTGTCGTCTAGTGATCCCTCAGCTGCAGGTGATTCCCATGTTGAGTTGCTGTAATAGTCCAAGGAGAGGACTGCAAGTGTGTTGATCCTAGATGTGGACATCCTGGTCATCATGGTAGTATCAACAACATCTTCAATAGCTAAGTACCCATACCCTTCCTTGGTTAGTGTGGCCAACTTTGTTTCCATCAAATTGTCGCACAAGAATTTCTTGCTATGAAAAACTCAAATTCTAGGACTCTTAGAGTCAATATTTGCTTGAGTTCACTGATGGGTCGATTCCTACTCCAGCTTCTATCATTGAATGTATTGAAAATGATGAAGTCGTGAGACGACCAAATCCTGATTTTTCCTATTATTTAAGGACTTCATTGCCAGTGTCACTGATCTGTCTCCTTTTGTTCGCAGACAAGAAAAATCTGTCACTGTTCTATTATTATATGTTGATAAAATTATTCTTACAGGAAATTCACATTCATTTATAATGTCCTTCCTCGTCACTGTTAGACAACAATTTGCTATGAATGATCTGGGTGATCTGAATTATTTCTTGGGAATTCAAGTTGCACAGGCTTATTTATGCATCAATCTAAATATGCTCAAGACATTATCTCTAGAGCACAAATGGAGCAATGTAAAACGGTGAGCACACCTATTACTGCTGGTTCCAAATCTCCTGAGAAAATTGATCCTCCTTATTCCAATGCTACTGCATATCGGAGTCTTGTAGGGGCACTTCAATACCTGACCCTTACACGGCCAGATCTCTCATATGTAGTAAATTTTGCATGTCAATTCGTGCATGCCCCAACGATGATGCATTTTCAAATCTTGAAACACATTATAAGATATGTTTGAGGCAAGTCTCAATATGGTATCCAGTTTTATAAATCCCAAGATTTGACTCTCCGGACGTACTCTGATGCAGACTGGGCGAGCTGTCCAGATACATGCCGATCGACTTCAGGATACTGCACATTTTTTGGTCCAAATTATATATCTTGAAGTTCTAAGAAACAACCGACTGTTGCTCGCTCGTCCTGTGAAGTTGAATACCAGGCCCTCGTCGGAGCTGCTGCTAAAATTAAATGGCTTACCTTTATTTTACAAGATCTCGGCGTGTACCTCTCTAAAGTTGCTATTTTATTGAGTGACAACATTTCGACACTACATACCACTATCAAGCCGTCTTTCACTCACATATGAAACATTTGGAACTCGATTATCATTTTGTTCATGAACAAGTTGCACTTGGAAATATGAATACTCAATTCGTCACAACCGAAGGTCAACTTGCAGATTTTTTTACTAAACCCTTATCTTAGCAACGACTCACCTTCCTCATTCGGCATCTTGGTTCACGTATGCTGCCTTTCCTTCGGTTGAGGGGGGATCATAACGCACCAGCTCACTCCAGAAAATCAGGTGCTGCTTCAACGGATCATAACTTTGGGAAATCAGGCGTAACTAATATGGCAGGAAATCAAATTATCCATGAGAGCCAAGAGCATCTTGATAAGGCTCCAGCAATGAATCAGAATTTCAGTCAATTAAGAGCAACAAATATGAAAACAAAGCCAATCAGACGAGCAACAAAATTTCCTCTTCATAATGCTGAAAGATTTCAGGAGAATGTCGGTTTCTCTCATTCTAAACCAAAGGAGAAATTCAAAGAAAGAGATTGTACGCCCATAGAAACTTATTCAAATTTGAATCAGACATAGCAATGTATAAATACTGTGTTAAGAAAACCAGACCATCATGAAATTGATGACTGAGTCGTGGAGTAGGAATTTTTCTTCCGAACCACGTTATTCTTTTGTTCATCATATTCATTCTTCCTTTACTTTTCACCACATTGGTGCTCTCGACTGATGCTTTCATGTGGGATGAGTCCTTGGACGTGTTTGGCAAATTTTGATCTATCGGGTCTAACTCTCTGAGTTCACCCTGCATCATTCTCCCTTGGCTGGAAAATATTCTGCTCCAATGAATTTGAGGCTTCATGATAAGCTGAAAGATAAGGATATTGAAGATGGGTGATATGCTTCAATGATCACCCAACAAGTCAATTAAGTATGCAATGTCATCAAAAATTTGGAAGACCTTAAGTGGACCATATTATGTGAAGTCAACTTATGATATGTATCAAATGGGAATGATACTGGACGCAAATAGATCATGGCTAGCCTCCAACACCAAAACTCATATGACAATGTAACTAGTCAACAAGTTTCCTTATACATATTGTTAAAAGGAGTATCTTAAATATCAGAATCGGTCCAACATATTTGTATCAACAAGTTATATTGTAATTGTATTTCTTTATCAGCTCTTAAAGGATATTTTATCAATGAAATATTTTGCACGCTTATGTGTTTGACTGTGGATGAATATACTCAACTGAAACAACTGCTAAAAGATAGAACCATCTCAGTGGCAAACTTTGCAGTTATGTCCCAAGTTGAAGTTGACACCTAGATCATAGACAGTGGTGACACTGACCACTTGTCTTCTTCTCTTGCTTTTATGACCAATGTGTCTAAGTTAACATACATGTTTCCTATTAGATTGCCAGATAGCATATTAATTCATGCATCACATGTTGGTGAGGTTATTCTTTCATGATTTTGACACTTAAAAGGGTCTACTACTTACCAAATTTTAGATAGAACTTGATCTCAGTAAGTAGACTGATCTCTAAAAATGATTGTCGTCTAATCTTCTCCTCTGATGGATGCTTGTTATAGGGCCAGACCTCAAAGATGATGATCGGTCTGGGTGAACTCAAGAATGGGTTGTTCTATTTCAATAATCTTAGTTCTACCGCTCTAAATCTTCAACAAAACCTATCTGAAATCTGGCACAAGCGGGTGGGACATCCATCAGACTCTAAGGACTGGTTGTTTTCTCAATATGACTCAAATATAAAGTTAGAAAAAACTTTCTGTCATGTCTACAATTCTACAAAAAAATGTAGATTACCCTTTGGTTTGAGTACTTATTTTCTAAAGCCGTTTGAGTTGCTTCATTGCGATCTTTGGGGTCCTTTCTCTCAAGCTGCTCTATCCAGTGTTAATTACCTCTTGATCATTGTGGATGATTTTTCAAAGGTCCTTTGGGTATACCTAATGAAACATAAAAATGAAACCAGTTCGTTGCTTAGAAATTTCCTAGTCATGGTGGAAAAACAATATGAGACTAAAGTTCTAAAAATTGAAACATATAATGGAATGGAATTTTTTTCCAAAGATCTAAAAATTTCTCTTAGAAAATGGGATTATACATCAACACATGCCCTTACTCTCCTCAATAGAATGGGATTGTTGAGTGACAACATCACTACATCTTAAATCTAGCTCGAGCATTAAAGTTTCAGTCAAGTGTTCCTTTGTCTTTTGGAGATGAATGCATCTTAGCAGTTGTCTACCTAATTAACTGAACATCTTCAAGTGTCTGGCAAAACAAGTCGCCTCATGAAATGTTGTTCAATAAGAAACCATCACTCTCTCACTTGAAGGTTTTTGGATGCCTATGTTATGTAATAAAACTCTATCCAAAGGACAAATTTGACACAAGAGTTTATCAATGTCTTCCTAGGTTATCCTACAGATCAAAAGGGTTACAAGGTGTATTGTTTGGAAACCAAAAAGTGTTCAGTTAGTAGGGATGCAGTGATTTATGAAAATGAATTTTCGTTCAAACGACAAATCCCAACTATAGACAGAAATAAGCTTCCTATGGTTCCTTTTTGCAGCAGATGATTGTCAAATTGCAGGTCAATCTGGAGTTTGGATGTCTCAGCCCACTTGAATCCCAAATTATTGATCCAAATGTTGAAAACTATCCACCATCAAATCAAAACGATGATCAATGAAGTCCTATTGTTGAATTGAAAATGTATGAATAGAACTAAACCCTTCTGATTGTGAAAACTTACATTCAAATCCAAATTCACAGCAAATTTCATGCTGCATATCAACCAGAAAATCAAGACCATCAATCTTATTGAAAGATTATTATTGTGGAATAGCTCATGGAGAGTCATCAGATGCAAGGTCGACTAGGGAGATGCCTTCCACCAGGTATCCATTATTCAATTCCTTGTCGTTTTCAAAATTTTCTTCACCATAGAGATCATTTTTCTTGAATATTTCCCATACAGCTGAACCCACATCCTTTAGTCAAGCTCAAACAGATTCAAATTGAAGAAAGGTGATGCAGTCTGAAATTGCGGCATTGGAGACAAACAACACATGGTTTGGTGGAACCGCTTGTAAATGCTAGACCAATTAACTGCAAGTGGGTTTACAAAGTTGAATATAAAGCCAACAGTGAAGTTGAAAGATTGAAGGCTAGATTAATCACTAAAGGGTATAGTCAAAGACATGGACTATTGCAAAACATTCAATCTAGTTGCTAGAATGGTCACAATTCAATGCCCTTTGGCTGTAGCAGCAAAAAGAAGCTTGTTCTTGCATCAAATGGATGTCTATAATGCATTTTTGAATGTTGATTTAAGTGAGAATATTTATATAAAGCAACCTCCAGGTTATGGAACTGAAGGAGACACGAGAATTTGCAAACTAAACAAGTCTATCTACAGGCTAAAACAAGCCTCTAGAAAATGGTTTGCTAAACTAACCTCAGTTTCAATCTCATGCTGATTACTCACTATTCACACTACACAATGGAGATTTTTTTATTGTTATGTTAATATATGTAGATGACCTCATAAAAGTAGGAAATGAAAGAAGAAGTATTGAAAAATTTAAGAAATATCTGCACAGTCAATTTCGAATGAAGGATTTGGGGGCTCTAAAATACTTTCTTGGTCTAGAATTGTCTAAATCCAAGAAAGGTATCTTCTTGTCGCGGAGCAAATATACTTGTGATTTATTAGATGGATTTGGATTTTTGAATGCCCAGCTCTACGATACTCCCATGGAACCAAGAACTACATTCACAACATTGGATGGTGAACCTCTCAAAGATCCAACTCAGTTCAGTCATCTGGCTGGACGTCTCATTTATTTGACATCAACGAGACCAGACATAGTTTTTGCAGTTTATTTGTTGAGTCGTTTTATGCAGTAGCCAAATGCTTCACATTACAATGCAGCATTGAGGATTCTTAGATATTTGAAGTTGCATCCTGGAAATGGCATACTACTTCCATCTAATGAAGATTACCAGCTTGTAGCTTACTGTGATGTCAATTGGGGTGCCTGCAAGGAAACAAGAAAATTTGTCACTGGTTACTATATATTTCTGGGAGGAAGTTTAATTCAATAGAAACTAGGAAGCAACCAACCATTTCTAAATCCTCTGCTGAGGCAGAATATAGATCAATGGCTGATACTTGTTGCAAAGTTACATGGATTAAATACTTGTTAGTTGATTTGCATGTTTGTCACTTCAAACCAGTTACACTATTCTGTGATAATAAGTTTGCTCTTCAAATTGCACCAAATTCTATTCAGCATGAACGCACCAAACACATAGAATTGGATTGTCACCTTGTGTGTGATCTAGTTATTGCTGGGAAGATTGTAGTTCAGTATATTGCTTCACAAAGTCAATCAGCAGATTTGTTTACGAAGTCATTTTCTAAAGATCAGCATATTTTCTTATGTGCCAAACTGGGCATGTACAATCTACATGCTCCAGTTTAAATGGAGATGTTAAAAGGAGTATGTTAAATATCAGAATCGGTCCAACATATTTGTATCAGCAGCTTATGTTAAAATCATATTTCTTTATTAGCTCTTAAAGGATATTTTGTCAAGGAGATATTTTGCATGCTTAATATATTTTTGGCCCACCGCCATTAGGAGTAATCTTCTAGTTATTTCCATGTGCTCTTGACAATTATGTATAACAGAATTTGTTAGTGTCATATCATTGTGATTCTTTTTGTAATTATAAGTATGTAATGAAATGGAAAAGAGTGCATCTTTTGCTCGCATCGGTTTCTTTTCCTCTATTTTTGCCTTGTTTTGTTTTGTTCACATACATTAGCTCTCTTCTAACTTTGTGAATTTCGAACTAACAACAAGTGAAGGTTGATTGATCTGTGTTGTAGGGGTAAGATCACCGATAGGCACAACTTCTATCATATAAATCAAAAGGAAGTATACCTGTGGTTCTATTGACAAAATTATTGTATGCAAATTGAGCTTGTGGCCACATGAGGTCCCAAGCATTGAGGCAACCAAAGAGGTATAAATTGTATACTTGATGAGAATGAAAAGGGCCATCTTGGAATATTAGTAGACTACCACATGACAGAATAAAATCCTTTAATCATCTTGGATAACCCTAGTACAAAGACAGTAGACACATGCTCGATGGGACCATCTGAAACCAGTAAGTTGTGTATACAATATGACAGTTTGCTTTTGTCCCTTAGATGTCTATTACACGTGACAACTTTTAACAAGATGGGCTATGTCATGAAGTAGTTTCGGCCGAAAGCACTGCTCAGATATATAGTAAAGCCAATGTTTTTTATGACAAAAAAGACCATATAAACCATTAGAATATAACTCAGAAATGAGAAAGCTTAAGTAAAGAATAGGAGATGTACAAGCTGTTTTCATAAAAAAGATAATCATCATAAATAGAAATTTGAAGGTCAGCTCGGGATGGTTTAGAAAAAAGAGTTTCCCATATCAATAAGTATAAATATTGTCAAACATTGAATTGCCCAATTTGAGTGGACATGGCACTAGAAATGGTAGCCTTACAGCTAAGGGGATTGCTACTGATTCATGGAAAATGTCACGTCAGTAAACATTCATCTTTACTGATGTTTCAGTCTGAATGTCAGTAAGTGGAAATTATCATTGATTTATGAAAAATTTTAGTAAAGGTCCCTAAAGGTCTTCAACCTTTAGTGGCATTTTTCCAAAAACATCATTAAAAATCTCATCTTTGTTGGTTTTCATTGACATTTTTGTAGAAAATTTCACTAAACTAGGAAAATATGCTTTTAGTGATGGAAAATAATGTTGTTAAAAACATAAAAAAATTGCTAAAAACATTGATCAACCATTCAAAGCTGTTGCTAGAAACATTAAAAACCATACCCTTATAAGAGAGAGAAATGATACTAATTCATCCACAAAAAACATTTTATTTTAAAAAAAATGAATTGTTTACAAATAAAAGAAAAACAAACAATTCTTTATAAGTGAGACAAATATTCACAAACATTTTTTTTTATTTGATCTGATCATGATCCACTCACACATGAAACCGGCAACCCCCTCTACCAATTCAACCAATTCTCATTATCCATTAGTGCCAATGTCCTTGTCTGCATGTAGTTACATCTAGGCCACTGCATCCCAATATCATCTTCTACTATTTGTCATGCTAGATGAATGAAACATCAAAATTTCTGTGAGAAAAACTTACCATCGTAGAAAAGATTAGAGTGAAGCGTTTGTTGGTTGTTTGTTTGTTGTCCTCAATGGCTTCTTTGGTTACTTAGTTGAACCAAGTTATTCCTCAAGCTGCACTCTTGGATCTACAACAGTGTTTTATAGATATCAATTTGAATGACTTCATAAGGAAGAACAAACATGGTTTAGGGGCTTTGACTTACCTGTAAGGCATCTTCCATAGATAGTAGAGCTTCAATCTTCAACCATTGCTTTGTTGCTGTTCACTTTGGATGCTAATGCTGATGTATTTGAACATGCTGCTTTCTTCTTCTCATAAAAGTGTGCATAAAAGCTTCCGTTAGAGTTTGCCTATGCTACCTTAATGATGGAGCATGGGATATCCTAGCTTACCATTGGCTTGAAGTTTTGCACACAGCAAGAGTTCTCACATGATATATCTCATTAAGAAATCCTAGATTTTTAAGGCCAGCAGAACTAGTGGAATAGGACTCATCCTTGTATGTTGAACAGTTGTTTAAATGTAATATATCAACAAAAGGCATGAGGCCTTGACACATAAATTAATGGGAATAACCTGAACTCCAAGTGTCTGTGTCACCATGAGTCGCCATGTGCTTGCCTCATTACCAATGCATTATCTTGCAGTTTTGCACATGCCTAGGTCCGTAGAAAAGAAAATCACCTCTATGCTCCCTCATTTCCTTTGGCATGGGATTGCACATTCAAATGAAAACATCAATTATCATGGGGTTCAGTCTTAATGACATTGTCACAAAGAGGTCTAGGCATCCCCAAGCTTTATCTCCACAATTTGGTTTTGCTCATTTGGTGGCTGCTTGGCACCATGACTAGCAGGCTCCATTGTGCCAACCTCAGTCATACCAAATACAAGTTTTCAGTGGCTGATTTACACCTCACTCTCATTAGATTGACTTCTAGCATCTCATACATGTGGCCTTGGATTAAAATCTTACATATAGTAGACTGCTAGCTCCTTCATGTTGGCTTATTAACTTCAACAACAAACCCTGTGCACCACTTCAAGGCATGAAGTATCTACATTACATACACCCTTCTTACCTCCAGTGCAGCTTCGTTTCCATATCAAGCCATTTTGGGATCAGGCCCTCCACCATGGACATGTTCCCTTGCTCTACTCATCTATTTGGGACAAGTTTTAACTCAATCAGTCCTTTAAAGGTGCAGCCACAGCAAGCCACTGCCCTTTTTGAATGAGTAGTGAGGAGATTGTCACATATTTGTTCTGGTTATATACTTTTACTCAACAACTGGTAGTGGAAACTTGAGCATTTGGCCGACGTTGTCAGCTCCGGCGGCGGCAGTTGTCGAGCAAGGGCTCTTTGGAATCATCTGCTGTAGATCATCTCTACAAACTTTCATATTTTTTGGAGCAGTTGTTGAAGAGCTACAATTTTTTAAGGACTGCCTGTTGCTGGAACAGAAGAATTTCTGCCTATCTGTTCACGACAAAAGCTGATTATCGTTTTTTTCTCTCCATCAACTGGTGTCCTCAAGTCAGATTCTCATACGATAGATTGATATGGCATCTTCTTCCACTCTTGTTTTCCCTTATACTATGAATGTTGCAAATTTTGTCTCTCTCAAGCTACGAGCTGAAAACTTTCTCCTTTGGAAAACACAAATTTTGGCACTAATTGAGAGCTAAGATCTTCAAGGGCTTTTGATTGGTGAAGTTACTGCTCTACCAGAACTCATTGATGATACTTCTTCTCAGAAAATGCCCAATCCTCAATATACGGCTTGGTGGAAAACTGATCGCCTAATCAAGGGATGGATAACCAGTACGTTGTCTGAAAGCTTTCTTGGTCTAGTTGTTGGCCTTGAGACATCCAAGGATATCTAGAGGGCTCTTATGAATACTTTCTCTCGTAAGTCGCGTGAAAGAGAATTTCATCTCACTCATTTGCTTACTTCACTTAAGAAGAATGATGATTTTGTGGAAGCCTATATAGGAAAATTTAAATGCATGTGCGACGATCTTTCAACTATTGAAAAATTTGTTGATGAAGGGGCTCAAGTTTACTGGCTGCTTCAGGTCTTGGAGAAGGATATAAAGCCTTTATTGTGTCCATGCTTCAACCACCTACACTGCCTTATGAAGAGGTTGTTTCTCTTTTTCAAAGTTTTGACTCTTAGATAAAAAGTCTCACTCCTCCTATCATGGCCATGAGGCATCAATAATCTGGATGTGGCCGTGGGTCTGGACGCGGCTATAGAGGGCATGGACAATATCAAGGACATGGACACTATTAAAATCAGCCACATGAAAATTCTAATCCCTCTTCTAATGGTGATAAGAAGAAAAACAAAAACTCTATCGTTTGTCAAACTTGTGGTAAGAAATATCATTCTGCAATCAAGTGTTTTGAACGATTTAATCATGCCTATCCAGCCAAAGATGCCCAACAAGCACTCACCACCATTACTATTGATGATACACATGACAGAGAATGGTTAGCCGATACTGGAGCATCAGCTCACTTGACTGGGAATGCTGGTAAGATTTCTAAAATCTCTACTTATCATGGAAGTGATCATGTTATTGTTGGGGATGGCAAGTCTCTCTCTATAACCCATATTGGTAACAGTGAAATTGATACAAGTGATTCATCCATTCTTCTTTCTCATGTTCTATATGCTTCAAAACTAAAGAAAGATTTATTTTCAGAGAGTCAATTAACTAGTGAGTTACCATATGCTTTTGAATTTTCTTCCTCATGTTGCCTTATATAGGACAAGAGAACAGGAAAAATAGTGGCACAGGGTAGCATGGGTGATGGAGTTTACACCATCGGCAATGTCAGGCATACAACATGTTTTTCATTAATGTTTGCTCTTCAGTCCCTAGAACTTCTATTTGTCATACTTGCCAACTTGGCAAATCATATAGGTTGTTGTTTCTTGAACGAAAAAATAAATCCATTGAACCTTTTGAAAAATCCACTCGGATTTATGGGGACCAGTGCCTGTTTGTTCTCATTTTGGTTATTGGTACTATGTGATTTTTATTGATGAGCATTCTAGATTCACCTGGCTATTTCCCTTGAAGTCGAAATCTAATTTTTTTCCTTGTTTTCAACATTTCCAAAAATTTGTTGAGACACAATTTAATAAAAGGATAAAAGTTTTTCAATCGAATGAAGGAGGACAATATACAAGTACAAAATTTAGAGATTACCTAAAGTCTCTTGGAACAAAGCAACAGTTTTCTTGCCCGTATACAAAACAACAAAATGGTATGGTAGAAAGAAAACATTGTAACATCACGGAACTGGGTTTGACTATGATGTTGCATGCCACCATTCCCAAACGTTTCTGGTTTGAAGCTTTTAGCAGTGTTGTTTTTCTCATCAATAGGCTACCATTGTCTTCTCTTAAGATGGATTCTCCTTATTTGAACCTTTTTTGGGCAGCATTCTAAGTATGATTTTCTTCGTGTTTTTGGATCTCGTTGTTTCCCTTGAGATATTATGCTAAAGATAAATTGGAGCCTCATTCATTACCATGTGTTTTTTTTAGGTATAGTGACAGTCACAAAGGATATCATTGTTTGTACCCGGCCACTGGAAAAATGTTTATCTTCGGACATGTTTGATTTGATGAACATTTTTCTCCTTACAAAAATCCTGCTAAATTATATAATGGAGATTATCTAACTTCATATTTGATTTCATTCAATGGTTATATAATGGAGATTCTCTAACTTCATATTTTGTTTCATTCAATGGGGAACTAGTGAACATAAAGCAATCGGCTCCCAAGGATGACAATCTTATTCGAACAAATGAGGTTCATGAGGAAGAACGAAGTGAGTTTGGCAATCACTCTCAATCTCAAAAGTTGTTGATTGACAATTTGCCCATTAATGAACACACAGTTCATAATTTGCTAGATAATCTCAATCAGAGCGAGCATCAGATAGTCATGTCAAACACCATGGAACAAAATCAAGTACACAGAAATGAAGAAAGCACTATAGCAGTCAATGAACAATCGGTTCACAATCAAATGGAAGAAGATCAAGGCCAACATGGAATTCTTGATACAAACACAACTGAAAACTTGGAACAAGGTGAGCACACTTTCACTACTACTTCTCCTTCTACTATGACTAGAACGATGGTCACTAGATCGATGGTGGGAACTTTAGTATCAAATCTCAAATATGCCATCTTACATGTTTTGTATCAAGATATTCCTAAAGAACTGTCAAGTGTTAATAAAGTTCTTGGAAAACCAGGCTGGAAAAAGGCTATGGACGAAGAAATTAGATCCTTAGATGAAAATAAAACCTGGAGACTTGTACCCTATGATCCCAAGATGAATCTAATTGATTCGAAATGGGTGTTTAAAATCAAACTCAAATCAGATGAAACATTGGAAAAACTTAAAGCTAAACTTGTTGCTTGAGGATTCACTCAAAATGATGGAATTGATTTTCATGAAACCTTTTCTCCTATTGCTCGTCCTACTGCTATCAGGATGGTCCTTTCCATTGCTACGGTTCAATAGTGGGAAATGAGGCAGCGCCTTTCTACAATGTGTTGTTCATGAAGATGTATACATGAGACAGCCTCCTATGTATGAAGATAAAACAAAACCAGACCATGTTTTTAAATTACAGCAAGCTATTTATGGTTTAAAACATACATCATGCGCATGGTATGCTAGATTAAGTAGTTTTCTTCTTGATTATGGTTTCACTACTAGCATGGCTGATCCGTTTATGTTTTGCATTGCATCAACATTCTAAAACTCTTGTATATGTTGATGACATGATCTTAACTGGAAATTGTTCCATATTTTTGCAAAATTTTTTTAATGACTTTTGGAAGGAATTTCCTATCAAAGTTTTGTTCGGTTGAGTTATTTTTTATGATTGGAAGTGACCTGGACAGAACAAGGGATTCTCCTATGTCAAACCAAGTATGGTAAAGACATTCTTAAAAGAGCAAAGATGGAAGATTGCAAACCAAGTACCATGCCAATGAGCCCAAAAATGCCTCTGTATAAAGATGATGAAATCTACAGGTAGATAGTTGGTTCCTTGCAATACTTGACTCTAATGCGACCAGACATTTCTTTTGCTGTCAATTATGTTAGTTTATGCATGAGCCATTTCAGATTCACTATCAAATGGTCAAAAGAATTCTAAGGTACATCAAAGGATCAATACACATGGGACTAAACATATTGATGCAAAGCACTCTCGATTTATATGCTTTTTCATATTCAGACTGGGCAAGATGTTCTCGAACTAGGAGATCCACCATAGGATTTTGTATTTTTCTTGGAGCTAACTGTGTATTTTTGGATTGCAAAAAAGCAACATAGTGTAGCAAGATCTAGTACCGAGGTTGAATATAGAGTCATGGCATTGACAGCAGCAGAACTTACATGGATGCAATTCTTAATGAAGGACATTGGAATTCAGATTATGAAAATTCCAATCATATACTGTGATAATAAGAGCTCTTTTTATATGACAACAAATCCAGTGTTTCATAATCAAAGCAAGCACATTCAAATTGATTTTCATTATGTAAGAGAAAGGGTAGCTCAAAAACAACTTGAGACTAAGTACATTTCAACCAACAATCAAGTCACCGATCTTTTTACCAAAAGTTTATCAAAGTGCATTTTTAATCTCCTCAAGAGCGAACTCAGCCTCTATCATCGGCTCGGTTTGAGGGGGAATGTTAACGGAATCAGTAAAGAGGATAAGGATGACAAATCAGTTAGAGAGAAAATTGACAATCAGAAATTGGATAGACATGTGAGGCTGGTAATGGAAGAATGTATGAGAAAGGAAGAAAAATTAGAAGATATGAAAAGGCGACAATCTTGGGATCAGATGGAGATTTCATCTAATCTGGGCAAGAACAATATTGCCTATGATGACACGTAATTGTTTTCCCTATAAGAGGAACTCGACTCCAGCATTCTATTATCCATCTTCTTATCAATAAAACAAGTTTGAGTGCCCTATAAGAGGAAGTTGACTCCAGCATTGTATTATCCATCTTCTTATCAATAAAACAAGTCTGAGTGCCTTTCAACTGTGGATGTAAACTTATCAAGAGCTGAACCACATTAATTCTTATTTGCATCCTTCTCTTCCTTCGTTTTCTTTATGGTATCAGAAGAGAAGCAGCTGAGAGAAACAGATTGTATCTTCCATCGGATATCACCGTTTATGGTGAGTATCTCTATTGGTGTTATCTAGCAGGAGCACCTGCATATTCTTCCGAAGGCATTTTTTGTTGTTTGAAGCCAAGGGAAAAGAAACGGTCGTTGGGACTTCCACCTGTAACAGAGCATGTCGTCATTGGCGTTGCCTGAGCACGGACCTGCCAGCAATGGTAGGGGGAGACACCGGCGACTCCTAGTTAAGAGGAGAGGGATCGAGCAGAGAGAGTGAAGGTGAAAGAAGAAAAAAATTGTTAAATATGGGCCATCAATCTAAGATTGATGGTTCATATTTGATGTCTGTAGATGTACATGTAAAGGCAGAGTCAGGCTTTATATATATATATATATATATATATATATATATATATATATATATATATATATATATATATATATATATATATATATATATATATATATATATATATATATAGTTAGAGAGAGAGAGGGAGAGAGAGAGAGAGACGTGGTCATTAGAGTTCCACGTTCCACTTAATCCAAGTCATCATACAAGATGTGGTAGGTGAAACCTAGAACTTTTATTCTACCTAACAACTATCCNTATATATATATATATATATATATATATATATATATATATATATATATATATATATATATATATATATATATATATATATATATATATATATATATATATATGTTGAGAGAGAGAGACTGACTGACTGACTAACTGATAGAGATACAGAGAGAAGCTTTTTATTATCACTTGAATTTGTTTCTTTATAGGCTTGGTAGGTTTGTTTTTTGCTTTGTTGGCGGTGCTTAATATATATATGTCATTTTGCTTAAAATTCAACTTTTTGCTCCATTGGGTTCTATTCTTCTTTCCACTTTTGTTTTGGAATCCCTTGTTAAATATACTATACATTTGTCTTTGCAATTAGCAAATACCTTAAGGTCTGTACCTGAACAGCACTGTAGACATCTAACTCCATGATGCCTGAAATTATGGTCTCCATTGAAAAGTCTCTTGTCACTACTATGGATAGAGGTGTCATCTACACTCCACAAACTTATCAATCAACAAAATACATTACTTTTTATGTTTATCAGTCTCTATGTAGTTTTTCACATGGTAAAATCATCTTTGTCATTCGTTCTAACATGATGGAAAACATATTTTACTACTTTTCTCTTTCATTTTTTCAGTTTCAGGATACCCAATCTAACTAGTGCAGTTGAAATTCTATGGGCCTTATACTACTCTCCTTATATTGATTTTGATGGTGGATGTTATACTTGCTCCTCATGGCAGGCCTCTTCAATTGGACATTCTAGGTAGAACTCTTTCTTGTTATGCTTTTACATTTCTAGGCATTTATGTTAGTATGCCTTCTCTGTTTCTAGCTAAAATAGATTCTTCATCCTTTTTACAGTTTGTCACTTTTATTTTAGTGAGCTTATGTTTTACCTAAGTATGTCACTCGGATGTTCAAAATCTCCCCTTGTTTTGCCATGGACCACAATACAGCTATATATACATATATATGTGTGTGTGTGTGTGTGTGTGTGTGTGTACATGGTTTTTCACATCAAATATGACATAATCCATGTGCGTATGCTTCCAACAACACTGGCTGCTCTTGGGCTGAGGGTCCCATATTGTTGCAAAGAAATAATATGTGCATGTCCCAAAAAAATGATGCACAACATCTTAGTCTTGCTCCATCCAAAAAAAAAAAGAGAGAGAGAGAGAATATTCTGATCATACTGACCATTACAAAATAAAGTTGAAATGAAAGAAAACTACAGAAACCACAGTTTCTCAAAAAACTGGATCTTAACCTCCTTCAAGTGTGCATGTGCATCTGCTTCTCTTGCAAGACAATGTTTTGTTCTTGATGCATTCAAACGACTGATAAGAAGAGAAATAGAGGGAGATAAAGATAATGAGACAGCCCTTATATGGAAAGGTTATATTCTCATAATATGCCTACCTATAAAATTTTGCTTAGATAGTTCCATGCGTGTTTCCCTTTTCTTGATGCATTACTTTGTTCAACAGTACTCTTAAGATGACATTTAGTTTTCTAGCTTAATTGTGATTGTGTTGTGCATCGTGCATCTATTTTTTTCTCGGTTTTGTGTGGCTTATAATGTGATTGTGCATGCATGTCCCTTATTTGTGAATTTATCATGTCCCAGCTACTTAATCTTCTTAAGTTTTCATTGCTTTCTCTCCATACTATTTTTATGGTATATGGTCACCGATCAGTTGACTTAGTAGTGTCAGCACATTCTCCCTTCAAGGGACTTTAATTTTAGGTTGTTTTCATTTGGTTTATGTGGTCGAATTTAGTTAGGAGATTTATCATAGATAGGCGCACTTTCCAAAGACCTAGGCAAATGTGAACTTGAATGAGCGTACTTTACCCTTCCAAAGGAACCACCATTTCTCTCATACACAGGATGCTGGCTTCGACCAAGAGGGAAAATGATCTCCCATTTTACTAGAATATTTTTACTGAAATAGAGCTGTCGTTCCATACAACTCTCGACTTTTAGGTATATTTGATGGGATCAGACATTTAAGATCAAACTCTGGAGAAACATGAATCAATGAAACTAGTTGATGAATTAGTTGCAAATGTAAATAGAACATGAAATATTAATTTATGCCCTACTTGTGAGAATGCATATGCACAAGCCACTTTTTTCCTTTTGTAGTTGACAAACCCCTGATTAGGACCCTGAAACCAGTCACTTGACAATCCAGGTTGGCTCAAGCAATCCCTGACTTGACTCGCTAGATTTGACAACTGTGGTTTCTCTCTTCCTGTTACACAAATGCAACTACAAATTTACTTATTTTTGTTTATTTTTCTTCACTAAAAGGGAGAAATGCTGCTACAAATTTGTATCCCCACTTTTTCAATTTCTTTTCTTGATTTTCTGTCTCTAAACCCCTAGAATTTCAAGTTTCACAGTCAGCTGGGCAAAATGAACTAAGTGGGTCACTAGAAGCAAAAATGCCACTATTCGGAAAACTTTTTTTTTTTTTTGTAATTTTGTGATAAAGCATGAATGTCGTTTCATCTCCTTATTTCCATACTATTTGTCCCGGAAGAACATTATGTGTTGAATCTTCACAAGTATTTAACTGTAGCGGTGGTTTGATCACCGGTATTGACTCATGATAGTGAATCTAAACCAGCTTCTTTTTTCTCTTCTCAATGAGACGGCATATTTTGGTTACTTTTCAGGTCATCCATATGTACATTGGCATATCTTCCCCTCTCTCTCGTGTGTTGTTTTTGGAGTTATGTTCGCCTTAAGCTAATGCAGTGCCAAAATTTTCTATTATGTACTTTTTTATTTTGTGTATGGCTCCATTACTATCGTTGTTAACATTTTCTCCATATGTCCATTGATTATATTTTTTTTTAATTTTTGCATAGGGTTTATGTAAAAAAAGGTTATGAAAATTATAGATTATTTGAAATTTGTTCCAAAAAAATCGGACTGACAATGGTGGTAAATTCACCGCTATAGATTCTCCACCATGGGCCAATCCCGGTGATGTCTTTCACTGGTGTAGTTGTCTTGGTTCTATCTACAGCGGTGATGATAACGGGGACCAAACCGTCAGTGTAGACCTATAACGATGCTTACGCTGGTGAAAAATCACTGCTGTAGACTTTTTTTTTTCGTTACAAACAGTACATGTAAATAAACATAACATTTATATAAAAATGGCGTTCCCTAAAAAATCTACTATGCATTTTTTAAAAAAAAAAAAAGAAACTTGGACTTCCTAAATTAGGTTGAGTTTCAAGATCAACAACAATTCCATACATAAATTCGCCTATATACCATAGCAAAACTCAGAGTAAGTGGCATAGAATTCTTCATTAGGTTTTAACATATGGTTCTCTTCATTCTCTTTGATTCATTGCCGAAGTACTGGAAAACCAGAGCTAAAGCCAAACTCCAAAGGTTGGTACAATCATGAAATTTCCCCTCAATTCTACTAGTCACATAATAAGCCTAGCAACATGATGACGAACGAGGTATAAGTACTTTTTTGAAATATGAAAATATGCCCAAATTGTTGGCTCTAATGCAATGGATCTTAAGATGAAGATTAAAATTAGAAGAGAAAAAACATTGCTTTCGTACGATTCCAAAATTGATGAGGATTATTTTTTTCTAAGGCTATGTGATCATGTATGAATTCTCTTCAATTAGTTCCAAGAAAATAAACAAATTATGCCCAAATCTATACAGAACACCTAGAGCTGTGAAGTTCAAATGACATTTTGAAAATTAAACAAATAAACAGTAAGCTTAGTCAAACAAGAACAGGTCTCATCATGGTCGCCAAACTGTTCGCATGTAAATTTGATCGCTCTACATGTCAATTGCTCAATAGTTGATTTGTCTATGTTTGATTTGTGTAGGATTTTCGAATGATGGACCCGACATGTTTGTGCGATAATTGACCGTTTCTAGAGCCTTTACCCAGGGGAATCAAACCAATAACTAAATTTTAACATTCTATGGTCTAAATATTTAAATGTTATCGATTTTAATCCAAAAATAAAGCAAACATGCAAGAGTTTTTTAAAATAATAACTGTGTTAAAATCTAATTTGGCCTTCAAAAACCTAGACTTTGTAATGAAATATCATTAAATTATCCTTATTGTCGTCATAGGTCATGCAACAATTAACCCTAAGCTTTATGATGCATGCATCTCCAAGATGTTTTCAAAAAGCTTGTTTTTGAAATACTTGTGTGTTTTGAAATTCTTTTTTAAAAAATGGATGCAATCATGCAAATTAAAAAATGATGAGTCAAAATAAAATTTAATCAAGTTTGGATTTCATCGTATAGACAAGTTATTATTTAGAGTAACAAGAGAAAAAGAGTGAGAATAAGAGATGCATGCATCTCCAAGATGTTTTCAAAAAGCTTGTTTTTGAAATACTTGTGTGTTTTGAAATTCTTTTTTAAAAAATGGATGCAATCATGCAAATTAAAAAATGATGAGTCAAAATAAAATTTAATCAAGTTTGGATTACATCGTATAGACAAATTATTTACGCTGCATTTGATTGCAGAGATAAAACGAGAGGGGAGGGGGAAAACTGTACGGGCGGTGAAATTTCACCCGCCCGTACTCACGACTTATCAAACGGGGTGAGCTTTCCCCCGTTTCTCATTAAAGCGAGCGGGTGAAAGTTCACCCGCTCGACGGCTCCCGACCGGACGACACAGAGGGGGAAGGACGAGAAGAAGAGGGGGGTAGAAGCAGAGGGGAAAGGGAGAAGCAGAGGGGGAAGGCAGAAGCAGAGGTCCACCGCTCACCCGCACCACCACCGCCGCTCTGCCTCCAACTATCGCCGTTGTCCTTCGAAGAAGTTGAGGTACGCCAACCTCTCTCTCCCTATTCTGTGTTCTCTCTTTTTCTATTCGTCTATGTGGTCATTCAAATGCAATGGTTGTTTTCTTTTCTATTTTTCCCTTCTTGCTGCTTCATGGGGATCTCCCAAGTTGAGGTTTTTGAAGCAGTGTTTTTATATAGTTCTTGGTTGGTGGCTCGTGATGATCTTGAAAGCCAGACTAGCTTTGACTTGGATGAGGATTTTGAGCTTTCATCCATTGTACATGCTGCTGAAGCAGAGCATGACAAGGCAGTTCAAGCTATGAAAAAGTAAAACTAGAGTGAAAGTACTGGAGGATGAAGACACTGAATTTTTGATGCGAGAATGGGGCTTGAATGAGAATGCCTTTTGTCAGAACAAGAAATGGTGGATTTGTGCGGTCTATGAATCCTGCCCTTTCAATGGAGGGGCTAAAAATACAGTCTGGTATATCAGATGATGATGAGTTATCAAACATCTGTGCTCAGTCAATTGGAGAGATTTCAGCTTTAGAGGGAATGTGAGCAAAAACAATGTGGGTATGTTAAAGGGTGTTGACATGAAGCTTTTATTCCTTCAATGATTTGTTTGTTGAAATAACTTGATGACTTTGTTAATTTTACGTTTTGTTTGTATATAGAGAAATGTGTGTATCCATGTGAAAATGGAGGAGAAAAACAAAAAAAAACACATCTTCCAACGGTCACCTAAAAAGTCTCTCTTTCATTTTACCATGTACATCAAACACAGTTAATTTTACCCTGCAAAAAACTTTCCTGCAATCAAATAGGGCCTCAAATCGAGAGAGGGTTAAATTTCATCCTGTATTTTTTTTTCAAAAAAATTTACCATGGTAAATTTACTTAAATTCTTCCTTGCAATCAAACGCAGCCTTAGAGTAACAAGAGAAAAGAGGGAGAACAAGAGCAAGAGAGAGAAGGATAGAGAGAGAAAGTATAGAGAGAATAAGAGAAAGAAACAAAAATAGAAAAGAAAGAAAGAGGGGTATCCTAACCCCAAACTTACGGACAATGAAAATAAACCTAAGTGGGTTCATTTGAGTTTTTAAGATATGATTATCTATTCCCTAAATCAACCTTAGTATCACAGTTAGGGACTTAAAATTAAAAAATAGCGTCAAGAGAAATGTGCATACTTTTCCCTATCTAACAAGAAAATTAAAGAAAGTTACTATACAATTTAAGAAATAATTATTTTATTGTCATGAATCAAGATTAGTACCATGATTAAGAGGTTAATCATTCTTAAATTTCATTTAAGCAAATTAATAAAGAGAATCCTAAGTCTAAGAGAGAAAGAGGCATACCTTACCTCTTTTGAAGCATAATTAACAAACAATTTGTATTTTAAACTAATCTAAACATGATATAATAAAATAAAATTGAACTAAAATAATATTATAATCATGTAAAGAAAGTAAAATGAAGAAGAAAATAGAAAGGAAGAACACCTACAAGATTCCTTTTTTTGAAAGCATGTGTGTGTGTGTATGTGTGTGTGTGTGTTTTAGAGTGAGAGAGAACCTCTAAGGGGACAAATAGGCAAACGATTCATCTGTTGATCTTTGCCCATGAATGAAAAACCATGAATGGTGATCCATGGCAAAAAAAAATGTCCCCTTATGGTAGCATTTGACAGGCTGGAATTTGACTGTAGCACAGAAAATTTAATTCAAATTTTTAAAATTTTTCCAGTTTCATCAAACATGAAATTTTTTTTTTTTACCATTGGGGCTCAAAACCGAATAATATTTCTGGGAGGAGGAAGAAGGAAGAGGAAGGAGGAAGAAAGGAGGGAAGGAGGCGGAGGAGGAAGAAGGAAAGGAGGAAGGAGGGAGGAGGAAAGGGGAAGGAGGGAGGAGGAAGAAAGGGAAGGAGGCGGAGGCAGAAGAAGGGAAGGAGGAAGAGGGGAAGGAGGGAGGAGGAAGAGGGGAAGGAGGGATCGTGGAAGGAGGGAGGAGGAAAGGGGAAGGAGGGATCGTGGAAGGAGGGAGGATAGAAGGAGCTGGAGGCGGAAGAAGGAAATGAGAGAGGAGGAAGAAGAGAAGGAGGAAGGAGGGAGGAGGAAAGGGGAAGGAGGGATCTTGGAAGGAGGGAGGAGGGAAGGAGGCGGAGGCGGAAGAAGGGAAGGAGGGAGGAGAAAGAAAGGGAAGAAGGGAAGCAGGCAGAGGGGGAAGAAGGGAATGAGGAAGGAAGGGAAGGAGGGAGGAGGGAAGGAGGTGGAGGCGAAGGCGAAGGCAGATCCTCCACTTCGGCTGATGCTTTCGCATTTCTATCGATTCTTCCTCCCTCCCCATCAAATGCAGAAATTTGTTTTCAGAAAAATAATTCTAAGTTAACAAACACAACATAGTTTTGAAAATGTAGAATTTTATTTCTCAAAAACCAATTTCAGAAATAAATTTATAGAAACTTCTTTTCAGAAACATATTTCTGGCCATCAAACACTACCTATGTGATTGAAACAGACAAACATCCATCGTAATACATCCATGTCGGGTACCCAACCCCATGATAATACCTCGCCGTCGGGTACCCAGCCCGTTGCCCAGCCTTAGTAACGGGCTTTGTGCACTCAAAGATCTTAAATAGCATTTTGGATCTTGAATAGGAGTCCTGGACCTAACCCTTGGATATTGGACCTAGATGTGACTATTTGGATTTTAGAACTGATCTACAGTGCATTTTGGATCTGGCTTAGATCCAAAGTGATATTTCGACCAAGATAGGATTTGAAAGTGAGATTTGAACCAAATTGGATAAAAGAGGTAGTTTGGATCTAAATAGATCTAAAAGTGATATTTTGGATCTGAATGGACCCGAAAATAATATTTTAGAACCAAATGGATATGAAAGTGATCATTTGGATCCAAATGGATATGAAACTGATATTTTGGATGCAAATGGGTCGAAAGAGAACATTTGGATCCTAAAGGATCCAAAAGTCATAGTTTGAATTCAAATGGATCTGAAAGTAATATTTTGGATCAAAATGGATCAAATTGTGATATTTTGGATCCAAATGGATTGAAAAATGATATTTTAGATCCGAATGTATCTGAAAATGATATTGTGGATCTGAACCTATCCGAAGGGATAGTTTGGTTTGAAGGATCCAAAAGAGATAGTTTAGATCCAAATAGGTTCGGAAGTGATATTTTAGATCCGACTGGATCTTAAAGTGATATTGTGAATCTGAATAGATCTGAATGGGACAGTTTGGTGCAAATGGATCCAAACGTGATATTTGGACTCAAATGGATCTGAAAGAGATGGTTCAGATTTGAAATGGGTCCAAAAGTGAGATTTTGGATCTGATATTAACAATTTGGATCCGCAGTGGGTCTAGGGGTAGGGTTTTGAACTTCATTTGGCTCTAACTTGAGCTTTAAGGCACAGATCTGTTCTAAGTTGTGCCTGGCATTGGAAACGATGGGATAATTTGGATTGGATTGATATTTTGAATTGGGGTTTTGAATTAAACCCATGATCCGGGTTAGCGGTAAAATGGTATAATATAATGTTTGGGTTATACGCAAAATGGAGATTTTGTCCAAGTGAAATTTGGGGTGTTCAGGTAGTTTCTAGAGAAAGTACTAACGATGATTTCTTGTTAAAAATAATTGGTTGACAATCCAGTGTTTTTTTTTATCTTGTTCAATTAGATATAAAGATCGGAAATGACCTGGTCTTGGTAGCAGACTTGACCGATTAACAACCGAGTCCTGAAAATCTTAAGGGTTTATGTATGTGGGGTTTACCTAAATGATTTGTTATCATAGTTCTTACTCTTTTTTGGTGAGAAACAGAAGGCCTGTGGACCTGAGATCCCACATGCACTACAAAAAAACATGTCTCTTTAGTGATGAGGAAAGAAGAATTTGCCAGTAAAGGTTGGACATTCAATGACATGTTTTTAAGAACGTTTTTCTTCAATGACGTTTTCAGAAAACATTAGTAAAGAGCAGTCTTCGTTGACATTCACAGAAAAGTGACACTGAAGGTCCCTGCTTGCTAGGTCATCGCTAAAGCTCTGGTCTTCCGTGAAGTTTGCTGAGGACGTTACTACAGATCCTTCTTCAATAACGCTTTCTGGAAACCTTGCTGAAGTCTTCGCTTTAAAGGTCTTCAGTAACCTTTCCTGATAAACATCACTAACGTTTTGAATCGTTGAGAAGAGCTCTGCACTTCACTGCTGATTCTCTCTCCCTCGTTCTCTTACCAAGTGATTGATTAAGTTGGGTTGGATGGCCTGTTATACCCACTTCCTCCTCAGTTAAAATTTGAAAATTAGGGATGTAATTACGAAGACTAAGTGGACCGGTTCTTGACTCTCCTTATTTCTTTCATCTTTTATATATATATATATATATATATATATATATATATATATATATATATATATATATATATATATATATATAAACCCAGGTTCATCTGGTCAACATGTTTTCGGATTAGACTCTTGTCGGGTATACACCCCACAGATACCCCAGGTATCTTCGCTTATGTTACTAGATGAAGGCAGATGTTCATATCATTCTGGGTATTGGGCAGAGAGTGGGCCCTTCCGCTAACTAGCTATTTCTCTCTCCTCCCCTCCCTTTCTACTTGGCGGCAGCTTGTCACCCAATTTTGTTCTCTCTCTCTCTCTCTTCTTGCGCCTATTTTGTCGTCTATCATTAACCCCTTCCAGGTTACTTTCATCAAGGGTCGGCGTTTGGAGGACGTTATGGTCCTCGCCAATGAGGTTGTTCATTTTCTATATTGTCTGTGTCTTCCTTCCTTCATCCTTAAGTTGGACATCTCTAAGGCTTTTGATTTGGTCAGTTGGGAGTTTCTTTCGGACCTCCTCACATGTCTTGCTTTTGGTTCATCGTTTAGGCAGTGGATCCTTTCGCTTGTCACTGGGGCCCAGCTAACGGTCTCCTTCAATGGGTTGTGTGGTGATTTCTTTTGTTTAGGTCGTGGCCTCCGTCAGGGTTGTCTGTTATTGTCGTTGCTCTTCAACTTAGTTATTGAGTGCTTTTCAGCTTTATTCTGTCATGCTGCGGTCGTAGACTTCCTCACTCTGCACTCGCTGCCCCACTTACAGGCCCTAGCCTCCCTTCAGTATGCTGACGATTTTCTCCTGTTTGGTGCTGCTTCCCACCAACAAATTGTGAGAACTTGGCTTATCCTTCAGGTTTTTTAGCTCATCTCGGGTCTTTCTATTAATTCTTTTAAATGTCACATTTCTTTCATTCATGCGGATCCCGCCATGGTGCTTCTTACGGAAGCTTGCTTTGGGTGCAAGGCTACTGGCCTGTTTATGGACTACTTAGGTCTTCAGATTACGTTGTCGCTTCCTGCACTCACTTTTTGGAAAGGTGTGGAGTAGAAGCTCGTTGATCGCTTCCAATATTGGCAGGAAAATTGCTTTCCCTCCCAGGTCGTATTACTCTTGCTAAGCATTGTCTTGCATTTGTCCCCTTCATGCTCTGGCGGTCTTTCGACCTCCGGTAGCTGTTCTGAAGAGGTTTGACTAGATCATTCGTAAATTTATCTGGGATTGTGATCGGCCTTCAGATCGCCTTGCGCATTGGGATGTGGTTGCGCTTTCGCATCTTCTTGGAGGTGCTGGAATTACCAACCTTAGTCGGGCTTGTGAGTATTCTTTGTGTTCTTGGTGGTGGCGTCTGGCAACTGAGCACTCTCCTATTACCTTATTCATTTGCTCTAAATTCGACCTACCTTCCCCTCGTGTTTGGAGTACTTCTATCTCTCACACCTGCTTTCTGCCCTTCCTCTCTTCATCTGTCTTGCTGATCTCTCATCGTTCGCATCCCTATCATGGCCCCTCTCACCTTCCTGTGAATTCACTTTTTCTTCTTGCTACCTAACCTCCTTTGGTTCTTCTGTGGCGTCGCTCCCACCCTGATCCCTTTGGTCTCCTGACCCTTCTCCTCGTGTCATTGCTTTTGTTTGGCTTCTTCTTGTTGGCCACATCAACACTTTTGACCACTTACAGCACCTTGACATCAGTTTAGCTAACAAATGTCCCATCTGTCTCGTCGTTGTTGAGTCTCGGGTCTACCTTTTTACCTCTTACTTTTTTTACTTTAGTGTTCTTGCTTCTTTCTGGTCTTTCTTTATTAGTAGTTTTCTGAATCCAACCTTCATTTGTCTTTTTTTTCTCTTCTATCTTTTTCCCTACCTGGCGGTTCCTTGGGGTCGTATATGGAGGTTGTGGCTCATTTCGGCTTGGTGGCGCATTTGGGAGGAGCGCAACAACGGAGCTTCAGGGGCACCTTCTCTTCGTCGGAGTCTGTGGCTCGTTTTGTGCAAGGGGATGTTCATTTTGTCATTCAGCTACGACGTCGTCCTTCATCTGCGACTGGGTGATTGTGTTGTTCCGTCTCTTCACCCCTCTTATTTTGTTTCACTGTATATTGTATTGTATATTTTGTCTCTTTGCTTATGTTTTGCTGCTGCTAGTGTATTGGGGGACTTCTTGTCCCCAAATTTTGATATAAAATTCCATTTTATTAGCTCTCTCTTCTCTCTCTCTCTCTCGCTAAATTTAGGCAGCAATTTTCACTTTCATTTGCTATTTGCTGTACTTTTTTACATCAATTTCTTTTGAATGCCACCATTTAATAGCCATGGTGCCGACGAGGGTCGTTGGAAGACGGACACATATATTTTGCATAGGTTTGATAGTTGATTTTACATAATTATAAACATTTTTTAGTTAACTAAAAAAAAGACTTAGAGGAGTTTCTTGATGTCGCGGTTAAAGCTGCTTTGGAGGGGAAAACAGTAGTTTTACCTCCAACGTGATGTGTTTGAATGATGGCTGAAACTAATTTTTTGAAAAAACCAAGTTGGACATTTTTCCAAACTATTCACAGAAAATGACATTTTTTTTGTGACAACTAGGGTTTCAACCTAAAAAGGACTATGAACCAATACTACTAGGGGACAAGTTGAAATCCGTCGGACTAATTATTATGCTATCTTCTTTTATCAATTCTATTTTTACTATTGTTTGATGCTTATTCCAGTAATGGATTCTCTGAGTATAGTTGTTCTAATCTTTCTTCTATATTAGTTAATTCATTTACTTCATAAAATCCTGAAAGTGGATCGGGTCCTTACATTTTTATCTTGTCACTTTAATGTTTTAAAGAACTGGTTAAAAACCAGCACTCCCAACAAAAGCCGTTTTACTAAAGTGCCATCAGGACTAAGCCTTGGACATTAGTATTAAGTGTGTGATCACCCAAGTTTGTCAATAATCTATTCACACCGTGTGAGGGATCTTTTTCAAACTTGGAATATTCTACAATGGAGGCCCCTATTAACGGTTCAAGTTTTTATTACAAATTTTCCATATATGTAAAACATCAAGCTTTAGGACTCAAGTGCTGAACTGGAAGTTTATTGGACTGCTATCACATTTATGGCTACTGTCTTGAAAGACATGTTTAAAAATATTAATCTCATGGTCTTATAATTGAATGGGCACAACTCTAAAGCAAATAACTACTGAAAGAGAGACTCTATAAAATTAATATGGTATAGTTGTTAAGATTAAGAAGTAAAGGTTGTATATTTAAATGCCATCCATTCATTTGGGTGTCCAATTCAGGGGTACCACATGTTAATTTTTAATGATTTTTCAATCACAGCCACAAATATTGTGATATTTGCCAAAATATTTGTGATATTAATAAAAAATGAAAAAAACGATAAAGAAAAGAAAATATCACGTTATTTTGAAACAAACAATAAAAATCAATTTATCATGATTTTATCACGATTTTGACACTTACATAATATTTTTCCCATTGTAACTAGATATTATTTTTTATTTTTAAGTAGCTTTTAGTTTCTTGTAATTTTACCTAGCATATTGATTTTTTATTTTTTTAAAAAAAACTCTGAGGTTTTTTTGAGAAAAACAACTTTAAAAAAAAAAATACACGAGAAAAACTCGCCAATAAAAACCCACAATATTTGTGGCTATGTTTTAAATGAATTAAAAAATTTTGATATTTTAATTTAATTATATATCTTTCCACTTATTTTACAGAAATTAGTTTTTAATTATTTTTCACATATCCATAACTGATTCAATTTGGTTTGTCAGCTGATTTTCATTTTTCATACATAGAAAACTCATTAAACAGGTACTCAGCACAGTATTGGAATGAACTTCCCAATTCCCATGCGTATGCATTTTTAAAAGACAAAAGCATGAGGAAACAAATCACGCGAGATTTGGGGAGTCACTCCTACCGATGGTCCGTTGGAAGCTCGAGGAGAGAGGAATAGAGGGGAAAGTGAGGGAGATCTCTCGATCTACCATGGTCGCTGCATCCCGACGGCTGTCCCTCTTCATCTGAACTATCTGAATGGTGGGGGATGGGAGGATAAATGCTCTCGACGCCAGGAACGGTTGAAGTTGGGCATTCAGGCCTCCCTCCATTTGCGAAGGAAGCAAGGACCAAGTCAAAGTAAGGTTCGCCCTGACCCCACCTCACCTCAAAAAAAAAAAAAAAAATCATAAACAGCAACTTTATTACACAATTCAAAATCCAACGGTAACTAGGATAAAATTTTCAATTATAAAACTAATCAAAATGAGTTCAATATGAATATAACGGCTATTTTTTACATGATATGCAATGCAACTCAAAACCCGAAGGCTGAAATATAAAGATGCCTAGCCGCCTTCTCAATTGCTCAGCTGAAAAAGAAAAAGTTCAAGTCTTATTACCTTTGCTCATCACGCTATAAACTGATAATCATTAAAAATAAATATAAATTACAACAGTAAAGAGATATCTTGACATATGCAACTTTCAAACATAATGAACTTTCTCGTATGACTTTCTTATATAAGTTCACTTTATGGCCTCAAGAGAGACTTGAAGTCCCACACTTGAAGGACTTGCTCCTTCGTAGAATCTTGCAACTAATGATCATTTTCTTTTCTTTTTTTGGTTTCTCTTGTTTTTATAAAGGACTTGCTCCTCACACCTTGCGGGCTATGCCCCTTGCGGCCTTTTCTTGGTCACTGCCCTTAGGCTGCTCTTGCGGCCAGTCAAGATAGAGATTCGCTGAAAAATTTTATTAAAATTCTTATAAACTTGTACTTTTCAGTTCACAACAAGCAAATAATTAACTATCTCATAACTAAACATTTATATTACTGTTGTGCTAACAATCTATTGCATACTAAAATTTGACCATCAATGCTATAGCAGTTCAACGTTCAAACAAAAACATCCGGAAATTAAAAAAAAAAAAAAAAGGAAAACCCTCAAATCAAGAAAATGAACTCTAAGTTGTATTAGCGAAAAAAAAAAAAACAGTTACCTGGCTGCCGCTGCTATACACCGTCAGATCATTACCGTGAGTTGGTGGACGTCGTCGTCATTGCCGCCCCCAGTCATCGCTGTCATAGAAAACAATTGATGGAAATACCATTATACCAGTCGGTCGAGCTAGAGCTCGCCCTAAGTTTGGTAACTAAAAAAACCAAAATATTTTATGGTTTGGGTCGGATCTGACTCAGACCAATCCAACTCATACCCAATTCCGCGTAACAATAACCCGGCTGATGGCTGGGCTCATGCCATTGCCGGTTTGAAGCCTGTTTCCATCCAAGTTGTATTATATTATTCTTTGCTAAGATTGAATCGGCCTCATTGCGAAGAAGCAAAACTGCTCCCCGGTTTTCCGATGCATTGTTGTCTACCTACACCCCAACCATTTGTATCGTTGCAATGCTCTTTGATCCCTCAGAAAAATTATTAGAAACGTGAATCTGCCAATGGCCATGCTTGGGAACTTTAATGTAGTTAGAGATAGTGGTGACAAGAGCGGTCGGACTCCAAACTCGTCCTCCTGCCATAACTTTAATCAGTTTATTGTGGACTACCGTTTCACTATCATTAGGCATTTCACCTGGATTAACCATAAAGGGGATACAATTACTGTTTTGTGTAAATTCAAAATTGGACTAGCAATGGTCAATACCCCCTAGATGCTTCAAATTGGAGACAACATATTACGAATCCTCCCTGATGGCACCTTTGATCATAGTGATCTGGTTCCTCAATGGATCAATGGGTGTATAAAGCTTTATCAGCAGATTGCTTAAGGAAGGAAATCTAAACAAATTTTGCCGGCTACCTATGTAGGAGATCTTACCTTTGAATCTCAACAACAAATCACTGAAGAGTGTACAAAGTTCTTCAAAGCTCTTCTATGTGAATATGAGGCCACATGGTCTATGTTTGGCTCCACCATATCTAGCGAGGAAAACCAACAACTTTTGGAACTAGTCTCAGACTTGGAGACTAAACAAGAAGTTTTCTGCTACAGGGCATCTATAAAGCGCTTGGCCTAGATATTCAGTGTTTGTTTTCCAACATTACTGACATACTGTTGGTGAAGATATTACCAAAGCTGTTAAGGATTTTTTTTTTAATCAAGTAGACTTGTCATGAAGATTAATAGGTCTCATCTCATTCTAATTCCCAAGCATCAGGGCACCTACTCCCTGCATGACCTCAATCTTATGGCATTGTGCAACATACACTACAAGTTCATTACCAAGGTCATCTACAACCACATGAAAAACATCCTTTCTATACTTAGATCTGACTCGCAGGGGGCTTTCACTAATTGTAGGAAATCACACGGCAAGGTAATTATGGCCCAGGAATTAGTTAATTCTATGTTTAGCAATAATGCTTAATCGGTTTTCTGCCAGCTTGATCTTTCGAAAACATACGATCATACTAATTGGAACTTTCTAAGAATTTCCCTCATCTCCCTAGGCTTCCATGTTACATGGATAGAATGTATCATGGTTTGTGTGTCCACAACTTCGATAGCAATTTCGATCAATGATGTAGTGGGTCCTTATTTTTACAGTACTCTGTGCTCTCAGGCAAGGAGACCCCTTGTGGCCCCTTCTCTTCATGATGATTATGGAGTGTATTTATAGCAGTGTTGTACGTACGTACGATACACACCGTATCGTTTTGAAAATATGGTACGATACACCCCTGTATCGTAAATAGGGGTGTATCGTTCATGTATCGCACGTATCGTGCGATACAGGGCCCGTATCATTCGATACGAGGTGATTTCACAAAAACCCGCCCGAGACCTACTTATTCAGCTTCTTTTTGAAAAAAAATCTCTCTTCTTCGTTTCTCAAGCTTGGATACTGCCGTCAAGGAGGGCGATCATCCATTTTCACCATGAAAAAGTTTATTTTCACCGTGAAATAAAAAATTAAAGGGTCGATTTGTGCGTGGGTGGTTGATTATCGTTGGAAGGAAAGGGGTTTTCTTCATTTCTTCTTCGTAAGGTATGAAATCTCATGTTTTTACCATGTATTGATAATTTTTTACCGTACAATCGTAGTTGAAAGATTTTGAATGTTTTTCATTAAGTTTACCATAGGATTTCGTTTTTTTTTTCTTTTAAGATATGGATCCTACATGGCAATGGTGCGAAAGGGTGAAGGAGAATAACTGCTTGAAACTCAAATGTAGTTTTTGTGGGAATACATTTTCAAGAGGGATTAGTAGAATGAAACACCATTTGGCAAGAGACCTCCAAAGATGCGTCTCTTTGTGTTGGAGGACCAAACAAACCTTTGCCTCCATTTGTGCGTCAGCAATGTTTAGATATGCTTCATACTTTACGTCAAAAGAGGATACAAAAAGAAATTGAAGAGGCAGATGTAGGCTATAATGAAACTTTGAAAGATGAAGAAGAAGAGGATTATGAATATGATCATGAAGATGATAGCAGTCTAAGAACAGATTTGGAGACCTCAAGAGGTAGAGATCGTAGAGGAAAAGGGACCATGTATGAAGGAGGTCGATCTGGCATAACGGAAAGGAAGAGAAGAGACACATCAGATATTAGGGCCTGGCGTGGTATGAGACCACCTAGTGGTAGAGTTCCTACTGGTAGGTTTAGTGTTGGTTCTATTAAGAGCTTTTTCCCTTCATATACTAGTCTAGGTAGTCAGCCGCAGATTCGTTCTGCTATGACATCTAAAGATATGTTATATCAAGCACAAAAGATGGTAGGAAAATGGTTTTATGATGCATGTATTTCATTTAATGCAGCTAATTCTTTTCAAATTCCAAGCCATGGAAGATGCAATTGCTTCTGTAGGACCCGGATTCAAAATGTCATCATATCATCAGTTGATGAGTAAAATTCTTCAAGATACTGAGAAAGAAGTGTCTGAACATTGCGATGAATTGAAATTATGTTGGAAGGAAACAGGTTGCTCCATTATGTCAGATGGATGGACTGATACAAGGTCAAGAACACTTGTAAATTTTCTTGTTTATTGCCCTAAAGGTACAATGTTCTTGAAATCTCTTGACTTGTCTGGTGTTCCTAAGACTGCTGAGATTTTGTTCAATGTTTTTGATAATGTCGTACAAGAAGTTGGACTTGCAAACATTGTACAGTTTATTACAGATAATGCTGCCAATTATAGAGTTGCAGGAGATTTGTTATTTCAAAAGTATGGAACATTTTTTTGGAGTTCATGTGTCACTCATTGTGTTAATCTTATGCTTCAAGATCTTAGTGAGATGCATGATATGAAATCATCCATTGACCAATGTCAAGAGGTAACAAAATTTATCTATAATCATGCATATGTATTGAGTTTGATGATAAAATTTACAAAAGGAGTTGAATTTATATGACCTGCACAAACTAAATTTGCCACAAATGTATTGACTGTGCAGAGTGTGGTAAAACAAAGAACTCCTTTGAGGCAGATGTTTGCTAGTGAAGAATGAGCTGCATATCCACATGCTCATAAAAGAAATCCTTCTTTGGTTGAGGATATCATATTTAATAACGAATTTTAGAAACCATGTGTGAAGCTATTGAAGGTCTGTGTTCCATTAGTGAAAGTCCTTAGGTTAGCTGACAGCGAAGATAGGCCTTCTATAGGGTACTTATATGAGGCCATGGATAAAGCAAAAGAGGCAATTCGAGACAAGTTAAAAGGAAAGAAAAAGTTATATATGCCCATATGTAAGATGATAGATAAAAGGTGAACTGGACAACTTCATCAACATCTTCATGCAGCAGCTTACTATCTAAATCATGCAACTAGATTTTCTCCTACATTTAAGAAGGATAGAGAAGTCTTGCGTGATTTGTTGGATTGTATTAATGTGTTAGTGGCAGATTCTAGAGAACAAGATGTCGTCAGCAATGAGTTGGATCTATATGATACTTGTTATCGGGGCATGGGACAACCTGTCGCCGTTCGAGCCAGACAACCATGCGTCCAGGTAAATTCATAGAAATGTTTAATTTACTTTGCATTTGTTACGTTTGATTCTTTTAGAACTTTCACATTGATTTGTTATAATGTTATATTTTTGTTTAGATTTGTGGTGGAATAGGTATGGGTTTAATTGCCCAAACCTAGCACATTTTGCAATCAAAGTCCTCAGCCAGACATGCAGTGCTAGTGGATGCGAAAGGAACTGGAGTATGTTCCAACATATCCATAGCAAAAAAAGGAATAGGCTCGAACATAAAAGGTTGAATGACCTTGTCTTTGTTCGATATAATATAAGGTTGAAACAAAGGTAATATAGCTTAATGTTTACATTTTTTGTACAATATATTTATATGAAACTATATACTAACAAGTTTTCTCTTATTTAACGTAGAGAATTAGAAAAATCATTAGCAAGGAAGCACACATCTCAGTTCGATCCTATCAGCTTGGAAAACTTTGACGATCTGGAGCCATGGATTGAGGAAGAACCAGCTGCGATATTTGATGATGAAGATCTTGAAGCTGAAGCAACAGAAGGCTTTGTTGATGGAGAGTCTGCTACTGCTGGTGCTGAATATGTTGGTGAGTATCTTCTAATTCTTGACGATGAAGATGAAGATTATGAATGATGAATCATGAATGAGAGTCAAATCAAGAGTGCTTTCATTTTATATGTATCGAACAACTTAAGAGTTATGAATCTATGGTTGTTGAACGCTTAAATTTGAATGTTTTATCACTTTATGGTTTATGCTTTGTTGAATGATATTGTTATGAATTTTGATATCTATGAATGATGAACACGTAAGTTTATAGCAATAATAAGTCTATGATTATCTCAAACATGTTTCCTATGAAGAATTTATTATTTTTGATTTTTTCTGATTTTTTATGAATTTTCTGTTTTTTTAATTTTTTCTGATTTATTAATATTTTTTTAAATTTATGATACGGTTACGATACGCTACGATACAACGTATCTTAAAGCCCGACCGATACGGCTTACGATAGGTGTTTTACAACATTGATTTATAGACACATCTTGTACACCATCCATAGAAGCAGAATTAAAGGTCAACTATACCGAGGCTAGGGAATGGGATGGCTTGACATTTGTGGACAATATCATTTTCACCATTCCCCTTAAGGTCGATTATCTCATGAAAATTAAAGAAATTATGAAAGAATTCGATCATAGGGCCGACATGAAAGTGAATGTCTCAAAATCAAGATTGGTGGCTTTTAATGCTCCATAAGAGGTGAGAAGCATGGTACTGGACTCCAATGGGTGGCCTATTGTTTCTCTCCCTCTCAAGTATTTAAGGCTCCTTTTGTTTGTAGGCAAATTGAACCTAGACCTTTGCCAACCCCTTATTCTCAAAGCCCAAAGTAAGCTTGCAGCATGGAAGGAGTCATCACGATCTTATGCGGGAATATTATGTTTGATTCAAGCCAGTTTAATGCCTCTCATTTTCTTCTGGTGTGGCGCCCCCTTTAAACTTCCAACTAAACTCATCAAGGCTCTTCAATCCCTTGCGGCCAGCTTCTTATGGGGCCAGGTGTTTGTCTGTTCTCAACCAAGCTTGTCTAGTGGCATAGTGCTATAGATTGGTAACATGAAGGCTTCTTGAGCCAAGTTAATGTCACAAAAATACCTCAAAAATCACTGCCCTTGGAAGTGCAAATGTAAGGCCAGCGATTCTTGGTTCTGAAAGGGTATGAAACGGGGATGGAAGGCCATCAGAAGTGAGGTCAGATGAGTCATAGACGGCAGTAACTCGTTCATGTTTGGCTGGAAGGGTGGGAGGAAGGCATCTTGTTGTATAATATCTCTAGTCAAGCGGTCTTGCCTTGGAGGCCACTCGGTCCTTCTCAATTGCAGTGATAAAATCCCTTCTTCAGCAGGATGTTGGTGTGAATCAACCAGCTGGGGAAGTTTCGCCTAAGAATTAGAATAAAGTATCTTGGCAACATCTCTGGGAGGATGTGAGAGCTAAAAGAGATACTAGCTCCTGAAAAGGGCTATATGACATGTTGTCATTCCTCTGCATGCCTAATGGTATGTCTACATCGCAAGTGAAAATAAGCTTAGTACCACTAACAATCCCAAACGCAGAGGCTTTCATTTAACCAAAAGATGCCCATCTTGTAGATCATAGGAGGAGTTTACCGTTCACTTGTTTTTCGAATGTTCAATCACTCTAGAGCTTTGGAGAACAATTCTCACTAAGTTCACAAGCCTCATGAGAAAATGAAATCTTTCTCTCAAGGAATCAGGTGGTGGCTTGCGTCATCTTTCAAGAGGGGCTGGCTGAGCCAATGCTGGTGCATCACCTTTTTCATGATGGTCTGAAAAATCTGCGCCTGGAGAAATGTTGTGGTCTTTGATGATTTCCCCATTCGGCCACAACAATCCATTTGCTAAAATCTGATGAAGTGCTGCCTCATCTATCACTTCTTTAAGTGGAATCCGGATCTACTATGGCTCATCCTCCACAAATGTGATCATGAGATTCTGATACAAATTACTAGGCTGAGGAAGCTTGGTCCCTCAAAGTGGGTGATCGACAAAAACTCAGATATGAAGTGGAGAAGCAATTTCAGGCCTTATCTTCACCTTTCCCCATCACTGTTCATCACCTAAACTAAAACTATTAGCTTGGAGAAGTCTTTGTCAAAGATGAATATGCAGGTACAAAATGTTCATGGTCCTGTCCAGCAACAGCAATGGGTCATGTTAATGTGGCAGAAGATCCACGAGAAGAATCAACAACAGTTGGAAGCCTGCAAAATAAGTCAACCTAAGCCACAACTCAAATTTGTTGTAAAAATCCCTCTAAAGAAATGGAGATTGTTCTATGTAGTTCATTGCAATCCAACATTTTGTTTCATTGGAATTCTACTACCTAGAGATGGAATTTGACTTCGTCGCCTAGTGCCTGGCCCTATGTGACACTTTTGGTTTTAGTTTCTGTTTTGTATATTTTCTTCCACAAGTTTGTAATTTTGTTCATATTCCCTCAATAATATGGTCAGGGGCCTAACCGCCAATAGGATTACATTGGAAGACAAATCATGAGGGATTACAGAAGCCGATTGTGAAGTGAGGATGTGAAGAGTTTGGACCAGGTTCAGATTCAGGATATCCAACCTAATCAGATTTCTTAATTGCTTCGAACTCGGATTCTGAATTTAATCCAGATTTTACATGTAACTGTGTTGCACTCCACTGAACTCAACTTTTGCAAATTGGAGTTGGAAAATATCATTTCATTGTTAAGGGTTTTTAAAAATGAAATCTTAATTTGGTCTTAGTTTCAAATTGTTTTTGTAAATCTTGAAATCAAATTTCTCTACGCTAATTCATAGAGTGCAGTGCAAGCCTAAGTGGGTATAAGGCTGTGTTTTGGTTGCATCATTTATTCATTAGATCTGAACTCAGTTGTTAATTCAACGTTTTTAGATCCAGGATGTCTCGGCTATGTGTGCCTAATATGCAAAACAAACACCCTAGATCTCTCTCTCTCTCTCTCTCTCTCTCTCCCTCTATCTCTCTCTCTGTGGTTTTACTAGCTAAGGGCTTCATCAGTTGCTGGTGTAATGCACACAATCGCCACTGCAGGAGATGACTGAGCCTCCTACAACAACTTCCCACAGCAGATCTGAGGTTCAATATGAGATCCAAGTCTAACAAAGTCCCCCTCAGGGTGGGAGAACTAAAATGATTTTATTTTCCTGGATGTGTGTCTAAGTTCGAACTTCCAAATGTGGTCTTCTTGTATTAAGAAAAAAGAAACTCTACTGTGTGTATTTATCTCTTCTATTGTAAATGATCCTAACCCGCATGAAAAAGGCAGCCTTCTAGAAACTTTTCGATGTCGGTGCCATTTGTTTTCCATGAGCCTTCTCTGGACATTTCCTCAGTTTTCAGCAAATAATGAAGCCTGATTATTTATCAGTTACAATAAGATCATATGAAAAGCCTATAATATTGATTACATAAATGTCTTATTAATAGACTCTCCATGTTTACAACTGATTAGCATATTAGTAAACTCCATTGTCTAGGTAAGATTGTATAAACTGTGGGCTTTCAGGGCCATGAAATTCTGATCCTCACAAAGTCCTACTTATGTATTCAAATAAACTCATTCAATAGTATTTTTCCTATTTTAAACATTAGACGATATCATATTCGTAGGGTTAGAAGATTGAAAAGAAATCTAAAACTTCAAACTTTAAGGATGCATTTCGTGTTTTCAATTTTTGGCATTTTTAGGGAGTATTCTTTGAATGGTGGAGGTGAATTCTTCTGGGACCTGACTCTCCTTATTCAATCACTCAAAGATGACAGAGGGTGTCTTCCTATGATACGCTATGATACACATAGCATCGGTTAGAGGTTCATAGAGAAGTATCCCTTAACGCCATTATAGTTAAGATTCAATTGGCATTAGAGACCAAAAATTACCCCCTAAGATGGATGCGAAAATGCCCCATTTGGCATCCAAGCCTAATAGGACTAACTGCAGTTTACTCAAATTTTTTGATTGAATTGTGTAACATAATGGTAACATATTGGCATCATTCAATATGAGAGAATTATAATAATAGGCAATTCTTTCTCTATATGTCATCCGATTATGTTTGAATAACTACATAACCAGTATTATTTTCTATTTTGTATCCTTCACATTGCAGTTAGGCTGCAGTACAAAATTTCCCGATAAGATGATTCAGCGACACCATTAATCAAATGGGTCGATTCTTGGATCATGTTCACTTGCCATAGCCATTCCAGTGCAAAGGCAAGTTGGACACATAACCTGAAACACAATAGAAGCACAGATCACATATGATGGTAATCTTGGGCATCAATTTGAAAGGCTGCCATAATGTTAAAGAAACATTCCATCTTGTTGCTTCACTGAACCAGGCAGTGTGATGATTGATACATAGGTGACTGATTCCATATTAATTCAGCCATTTCAGGAAAATATTGCAACAGGTCATTTCATTAAATGCTACCAAAGAAAATTGAAGCACAAAAGTATGTGCATGAAATGGCTACATGAAGACATTGAACTGCACGATACATGATGCTAACCAACTAAACCTCAAACCTTGATTCCCTAAAAGAGAATAGAAGTCAGAAATTTCCATCATTACGGCTTGGTAGTTGAAGACATATGGACATCTCAAGCTAATATTTAAATGTCAATGAACTAAAAAGTCACCAAAATTAAAAAAACTGCAATCATCACCTTTCCAGCACCTAAACAGTTTTTACACCGTTGTGTCTTAGGCAGTGGTAAAGGTTGATCAGAACCTTCAGCCATTACAATTGGTTCAACCGGAATGGTTCCTGTGTTTGAACAGCGAGCACAAGCCAAATATCCTGCAGAAACAGGCAGAAAGAGCAACCAAGCAAAAGCCAGTTAATTATCACTCCACCAAACAAAAGAGCCTAGTCCATAAGGAATTTCCTGAGCAAGATAAATAAGTAAATTGCATTAATTATACATATGAACTGCTTAAATACATTATTCTTATTCATGGTTAAGTACATTTTCTAACTCAACTTTCAGCTGCTTAAAACAGAAATGGATAACTGTTAAGCCTGACTTCAATACCAAAAGATGGTACATTCCTACAATGAATAATGAGACATTAACTTCTTAATTAGCTCAATGTTGAATTCAAAAATCAAATCATCTCACAAAGATCATGAACTTCAGAAAGAGCAATATCCATCTCAAAAAATTAATGAATCATATGGAAGGCTGCTCTGGAAATGTGAACTCACCCTTAATACTCACAGCATATCAGTGCCACTATCATTGCCTAAGAATGGTCTGTCTCTCCTTTAAAGTTCATCATTGACTGAGAATGACGTATAAAATTATGCAATCTATTCCATTTGATGCATTTGCATGTCATGCAATCCTATTTCATACGTAAGAACATCTCCAATTTTTTGAAAATAACGTGATTCCATTGCCATTTGCCACCTTGGTGCTAGCTGATAATATCAGCAAAGTATCACAAGATTCATAATATTTTCAAAATATATCTTGAAATAAAAAACAGCACCATATTATTCTGAGATATTCCCGATATTTTTAAGACTTTCAAAAGGTTCCCTTCTTCCATATTTTAAGGCTTATGATTTTTTTCTTTTTGTTTGCTCTATGTATTTAAAGAGCCTTTCTACCTCTATTTTTAACCTTTTCCAAGGAAATAGCAGAAGACCTAGTATATCATTAAAACTTCTTTTTGTTTTTTATAATTTTCATGTTTTATAACTTTGACATTTTCCTCTTAAAAAGAAATTAGAAAACCTTGTGAGAATTATATTGGTGACGATGGTTTCATCTAAGTTTTATGTCCATATTAATACTTGGGTTGTTCAAAACAGTTGGATTTGGAAATTGATGTCATGGCTATTGAACTCAAATATAATCAATCTCCTGTCACTAGCAGCAGAGATTCTTTCCTTTCCGGGGAGAATGGAAAAAAAAAAAATGTTGTACTGCCCAAATAATATCAAACTAATAAAAAAATATATAAATCTGATCATCAAGAAGGGACCTGTTCCAAGACAGTATTTGCATCTCTTGTGCTCTTGTTGTTTGACATTGTTGACTTCAACAACCATCAAAGCTGAAATAACACCAACAGCTCCCCCTGAGAATGATGCCACTATGGGATCAACCTGACTGGAACATTCCAAAACGTTACAACTTTAACTAAGATGATGACAGAACATATGTCCTACCAGAATTTGTTACATGTGAAAACATATAGATCAAATCCACCAGAAGGCATGACAATATTCTAAGAATGGGGCTGCCTCAATGCAGAGGGTTGGCAGGCAGGTGATAGCATAAAACAATAGGGCAATGTTGAGAGATAATTTTATGAAGGGCTTTTTAGCAAATAATTAGGACTTGTGGGCTAATATTTATTATTTCAGGTGGTCTTCTTGAATAACTTTGCTTTTATTATGTGGGCTTATTTTGTAATTATGTTGCTGCCCCCTAAGCCCTTTTAATGTGGGATTAGGGTTATTGACAAAAGGCATGCTCTCTCTCTCTCTCTCTCTCTCTCTCTCTCTCTCTCTCTCTCTCTCTCTCTCTCTTTATATATATATATATATATATATATATATATATATATATATATATATATATAATCTTCTCAACATGGTATCAGAGCTCATCTTGGGAGCTGTTGACGCCAACATCTTTCCTTTCTTCTATCTCTTCTTCTTTCCCTCCTATTCCTTGCTTTTCAAGTTCTTTATCATCTTGGTTGGCACATTTGGATCGTGTTCCTTTAGCACGATTTAGGGTTTTCTAACAAAAAAACCCTAGATCGATGTCTCATTGAAGTTGATGTTGCTGTGGAAAAAAATCCAGCTAGTGTGGTTGATAGTATTTGTGTTGGATGGATGCCAGGAGAGCTGAGTCGAGACAGTATAGAGTTCAGTTGAAGTTTGACATCATACATGCTGGCTAGGTTCACGTCATTGTTGGAGTTGATATTCATGTCTGTTGTGGGAGTTGTGTGGAAGTATATACAGAACTAGTAAGTAGATATTGCTGCTGGTTAGATCTGTCTTTGTAGTTAAAGATATGAAATCCTGTGGTGTTGCTGGCTATATATATTTATATACCATCAGTTAGAGCTACTTATTCAGATTTGACGTAGAGTTTAGTTCATTTTTCAGTGCATTGCTCTTCTTGTTTATGACGTCCACCAGACTTGGCCTTTCTGGCCAATTATTAGAATTTAGAAGTTTCCTAGTGATGATATTAGAAAGTGATTGGTTTTGTCTAGTCATGATTATCAGACCTAAGTTTATGATCAGATTTGAGTCTGCGATTTATTATCCCTGTGGCTGCACAAGTTGGTGATTTGGTGTCGGTGATTGTGATCAGATTTTGTTAGATATTTAACTTGTGATCTGATTTGAAGTCCTGTTCCATTATTTTGTGGCTGCTTTAGTGGGTGATCTGATGTTGATGGTTTAGACCAGATCCCATTGAGGTTTATCCCAGATCTGATCTCAGGATGTGGATTGACTAGTTGCTGGTCTAGTGCTGTGGATTGCTCATATTTCTTTCATACTACTGGTTGATCTTTTCTGTTAGCCTGCATACTATACACTGTTGCGCTCCATGGCATAGGTTAAGAATCTTGGAGAGGACGATAAATCTGACATCACAGCAGATTATAAAGCTTTTGCCAATCCTTTCTTGTATGGGTTGTATGTCAAATTAGATGGCACTAACTATGAAAGGTAGTCACATACTTTTATGATGTCAGCAATAAGACATCGAAAGGACCATATTATTGATGAAGAGGAGCTGAAGGAGAAAGTAGGAAAATATGCTCCATAGATGGAGGACAATAATATTTTTACGGCCAGGATTATAAACAGCCTCCAGCCCCATATTGCAGATGTTTTAGTCTACTAACTACTGCAAAAAAGATGCGGGAGTTCTTGTGGGTACACTCTTTCACGATAAGAATGTGAGCAAGGATTTTGCAGGTAGAGTACGAGATTTTTCAACTCCAACAGAGAGAACAAAACATTTGCACAGTATTTTTCCTCAATCAAGTCTACCTGCAAGAGACTGAATGCAATTTGGTCCCCATGCAAAGCTTGTTATAAAAAACACCAGAAACAGACTCTAGTGGCTAGATTCCTATATGGACTTATCTCCTGTGTAAGCTGTGGCTAAGGTACAGATGCTCACAGGTGCTGAGATCCACTCTCACCGATGCATATAATCCGCTTAGCCGTCTTGCAGTCATCATTCCTCGGGCTTCTAGTGATACCCCTGTTTTAGACTTTCAACATAGGTGGTGACATACAAGGACATGTTTTAGCTGCCACCAAAGGCATTTGGATGTAATTATTTTGTTCATATCTTTGGCCCTAAACAGAGACAAATTATCATCCCAAGCAGTCAGAAGTGTGTTTTTGGACTACCCAAGAAACCAAAAGGGGTGCAGATGCTTCAATCCCTATATATTATAAAAAAAAAACAAAACAAAAAGCAGATATCAATGCAGACATAACCTTTTTTGAGTCTACTCCTTATTTCTTGGGTCCTGACAATATCAAGCAGCTTGAGGTGTCATCTTTATTTCCATTTCCTATTCCATCGATTTCATTAGACTTTATTTCTTGTTCTCCTAGTCCCATTGACAACTCTCATGCTATTTCCAAGATCCCCCACTAGCAAAGACAACCCCCTCATGGACCTCCATGAACTTCTTCTCCTAAGGTTGTCTTCGCTATTGATAACTCTCATGCTACTGTCAGATTTTGATTTTCAAAAATCTCCCTTGGATCACTCCTTTTTTATAACAAAGAGTTCCAAAAGTATAGTAGAGGTTGTGGTTTATGTAGATAATATTATTTGACAGGTGACAATGAGCAAGAAATTTCATATATGAAGAAATATTTGTAGAAATATTTTATCACCAAAGATCTGGGCCCACTGAGATATTTCTTCAAAATTGAAGTAACCAGGAATAAATGTGTTGTCCTAAAGGAATATGTGTTCGATTTGTTGCAAGAGATGAGCATACTTGGCACCAAGCCGGCAACTGTCTCTATAAATCCATGATTACATGTGCATAATAATGAGTCAAAACCAGTGGATAGCAAGTCATATAGATCATTGATTGGAAAGCTTTTCTATGTGATTGTGATTAGACTGGATATACCTTTACCTATTGAGAAGTTGAGCCAGTTTATGGACAAGCTGAAGAAAGTCCATTGGCACATAGGTATGATGGTCTTGAGATATTTGAAATCTTCTACAGGCAAGGGATTGTTGTTTAAGAAAAGGGTCAATCTAGAAATAGAAGCTTACTATGACGCAGATTATGCAGGATCCTTAATTATAGGAAGTTTACCAGATGTTTCTATGTATTTGTTGGTGGAAACCTGATCTTATGGAGAAGAAGAAGCAATGTTGAATCAGAATATAGGGCTATGGCCCAAACAACTATTGAGATGACATAGATAAAAACTGTGTTCATCAGTCTAGGAGTGCAGGTACAGGAGTTATATCGACTATTCATGTGTCATTAGAAGTTCAAGTTGCTGATGTGTTTACCAAACCTCTACTTATTGCTATTTTACGAAGTAATGCAACAAGCTGAGCATGGTGGGCATCTATGCTCCAGCTTGAGGGGGAGTGTTGACAGATAATTTTGTAAAAAAACAGAATGTTGTGGCAAAATCTAATGTTGAGTCAGAATAAAGGGCTATGGCCTAAACAACTATTGAAATGACATACATAAAAACTGTGTTCATCAATCTAGGTGTTCAGGTAACGTTACTTATGGAGATGAGATGTAATAACAAGGCGGCAATCTATATTACCAACAACAACAATCCTATGTTTGGTGAGAGGACCAAACACATAGAAGTTGATTGTCATTATGTTTATCAGTTTATGACATGGTTCAAACAGGAGCTATAGCGATTATTCATGTGTCTTCAGAAGATCAAGTTGTTGATGTGTTTACCAAGCCTCTTCTAGGCGTTAATTTTATGAAGTGGTGAAACAAGCTGAGCATGGTTGACATCTATGCACCAACATGAGGGGGATTGTTGAGAGACAATTTTGTGACTCTTTAGTAAACAATTGGGAGTCATGGGTTAATATTTATTATTGCAGATGGTTTTCATTGATAATTTTGTTTTATTATGTGGACTTCTTTTGTGATTAAGTTACTGCCCCCTAATCCCTTTTAATATGGGATTAAGGTTAATGGGAAAAGACATGTTCTCTCTCTCTCTCTCTCTCTCTCTCTCTCTCTCTCTCTCTCTCTCTCTCTCTCGCGCGCGCGCGTCTTCTTCCTCTTCTCTATAATCTTCTCAAAAGCAATCATGACCATGTGCCTGAATGATATTTATCACTACTATTTACAAACAAGGAATTTTTAGAAAATGCAAAATTTACCTGAATATATTGTTAGAAAGAATACATGTAAATATGTAATACATTTATATATTTATCTATGTGCACATATTGCAATCATATCCATATGCTTATACACCACAACCATAGATTTTGCATTTTTTTGAAAAACGCAATATTAACATGAAAAAGAGAAAAAAGTAAAAGAGGTTAAGAAAGGACGACTTTGAATATGCCATTCCCTTGCAAGTCTTCTTATTAGTTTCTCACTTATTTTATTTTTACCTAATTTTAAGGTACTTTTCATTTAAAAAAAAATAGCCAATATTTTCCCATGGAAAACAACTTTGCTGAAAACTATCAAAGAAATATACTATAGTAGTTGTACTTTTTTTCTTTTTGTTTCTTGTAATTTTCTCCAATTTTCTAATTTTTTTTTTTTTATTTTGTCCAGAAAACGATAGCCCATGACTTGATCAGGCTAGCTGTTGGTGAGCTCCCAATGACTAGCCCTCTAGCCATTGTGGTTGGCATCCTTTCTTACATAAGCTGTAGGGGTTTTCCCCTTTGAATTTCAATAATATTTTCTTTTCCTCTCTTCGCTTGTACCTTTCTGCACATTGAAGGTGCTCTTTGTGTGAACAGGCTCTTTTGAACCAGTCTTGCTCTTTTGTTCTTTGAAGCTCATGGTTTTGGCTTCTCTTCAAGGACTTGAAGTTCATTTCCAGTAGTAGTAGTAGTAGTAGTAGTATATATATATATATATATATATATATATATATATATAGCATACAAGATTTAATATGTCCAGAATTTATTATGGGGCTTGCCAGCCTACTTTCTGGAGAAAAACTGATATATAGTGACTTGGGTTTCAAGACAAAAAACAAAATTGTTATTTCAATCAGCAAAAGCTATCAAGGGCTACTGGTGAACCTCTCCTCAGACATATTTTCACTAAGTTCTTTCTCTGACATTAGTTAGAACTTAGAAGTATTATCTCCTTTACTTGTTCATAGTTGAAATTTGACGTACTAAATATTAAGAGACACTCCATAAAGTCAGAAACTGTGAAGGTATTTTTTTGTGATATCAATGATCCAAAGAAAAGATGGTTCAACTTTAGAACAACCAAAGACACTTATTTCTTTTTACAATGTGAATGTAAAGGTACTGAAAAAAGCAAAAACTTTATGTTTTCTTGAATCAAAGGATACGCTGGACCCAAGCAACCTTAAATTTCCTATATTTTTCATGCTCTAAACAGAGTTCTATGATAAATTATCCACAATAGCCCCTGCAGGACAAGGTTCACAAAATTATATCTGAAGTCTATGTCACATAAATTCCAGGTAAAAGGGGTTATATATGTGTATTGTGTGTCTGTGTACAAAAATATTTAGAGGTTCTTAAATTGTAATGAAGGCTTTCTTATAAGTTTAAAACTTCAAATTAGAAGGAGCAAAAGTACAGGAGAATAAACAAAAGTCTCTTCCCTCCCCCCCCCCCCCCTTGTTGGTGGCCTCTACCTATCTGGTGCCTACTGCTGCCTCCCCTCCTTCTGCTGCTAGATACCACCTTCTTCCTCCTCCTCTCCCTTCTTCTTCTCCTCCCCTTTCTTGTTGATATTGCTGCAATTATGCTGAAGCAGAAGCACACCCACATCATAGCAACAAGTTCTCGTGTTTCTAGTGCCGAGGTTTTTCTCAGGTATATTTCTAAGTCACTTGGACGCTCCAATTTGACTGTCGCACCAGTGTCGACATGACTTGCGTGCGGGTGCGGCTTGGATTCGCACCCGACTCGGGTCAACAAGAGTCGAGTGCGGCTGACCACACCAGATCATTTTTGTCCATTTTGGACACGCACCCGACTCGCGTTTGACTTGAGTTGGGTGCGGTCAAACCTCGTCAAGCCTATTTTGTCCTTTTTTGATATTTTTTATTTTAAAAATTTTTAACGTTAAAAGGAGGGTTTAACATTTTTTTTTCAT
>JAANDH010000246.1:43660-87309 GCA_011799765.1 Nymphaea thermarum | reverse complement strand
TATATATATATATATATATATATATATATATATATATATATATATATATATATATATATATATATATATATATATATATATATATATATATATATATATATATATATATATATATATATATATATATATATATATTATAATAATAAATTAATAATAACAAATAAATATTCTCGCCGCACCACCACACCTAAATTTTTTGGGATGTGCCGCACCGGCACCCACACCCCACACCTAGGTGATAGGTATTTTTAGGCAAAGTGTTTTCCTTGGGAAAATCATGGTAATTAAAAAGAAACCTTGAAAAATTAGGTTAAGGTAAAATCATTAGAAACTGATAAGTAAACATAAAAAATAACCAGTACAAAGATAAAAAGATGTTTCAATGGTAATAAAAAATGACAATAATTTAATTTACGTGTAAAGGTCAACTAATGACAACTAGAACCAACATTTAATAATCTCAATATGATGAAAGATATCCAATATAGAAAACTAGCAAAGTCACACATGAAAATTCGAGAATGGGAAGTGGCAAACATAAAACTAACAACAGCTTGTAGCCCTCATGGATTTATCACAAATAAGGTCATTTTTCATTTTAGAAAAGGAAAAAAAATCAAGTATTAATCTTCATCCCTTGAAGTAGAGTAAGATTTTTCATTTGTTTTATACTCACATTGTATCGTTCATTGTCTTCTACTTTTCAGCATTATCTTTAATCTTTGATGAGTTGTTTTACATATCATCATCTAAATTTTCTTCTCCAGAAAATGGGTTCAGATGGTCTATATACATAAGTTTTTCATTTATCTTCTATATTTCAAAATTACCCTTCTTTACCACCAATTTAACCCACTTTGCCCCTTCTTAGAAAAAGTGCACCACGTGCAAAAATTCATTCATAAATATTTCTTTAGTGGTGACAATGACCTTTTTATAAACAGAATCAGTGCTAGGAATGAAAGATACAAAGAAAAAGTGATAACACATTAAATTTATTTTCACATTTTTTCAGAACAAATGTGTATCCTTGCTGTTTTATTTTTTTTTTTTCATTATTTTTAATGTTGATATTGCGTTTTTTCTTAAGGAAACACAAGATATCCATGGCTGTGACCCACACGCAAGCCATAATGGAACCAGAATCTGCACCCATGTTGGGTCAATGTGGCTGCAGCCAACTGAATGCTTTCTGATTTTGTCCATGTAACATAAACTAAGTAAAATTTCATCTTGATGTTTGTTAAGCTAAAATGGTGCTTCCATTCTAGTGGACCTTCATAAGGATGCAATGGGCACACATGCCAACTGAGGCACTAGAGACAGACCAAGCAGCTTAGCTGATTTTTGATACACCTTTTGATCGAGTTAAAAAGATGATTTCTACAGATGGCTGCCTACAAATGACGCCATGAATAGGCTGGATGTTCCATTTAGAGTCCTTGCATAAGGGGAAATAAATAATAAATTGTCATACCCTTTATCAGTTGAGGATGGGTTAAAAGAAAAAAGATTAAAAAAAAAAGACATAATTCAGCCATGCTGGGAACAATTAGTGATACCATTATGTCCATGTAATGGACCATCATCTTGGTTAGGTGCTTCTCTTAATTAAAGCAAGAAAAGGGATCTACTAAAATCCACTACATATTCCAACTGCTGTTAAGCCATACATGACTTAAATCATGAATAGTTCACCTTTGAGTTCTAAGCATCCTATCTTTGTTAGTACCTTTCTGGACCACAGTAATTAATCTGTCAAGTCTTGGAACCCAGTTTATTCAGGCACATAATGAATATCCAACTCATTGTGTTAGATTCGCAGTTACACTTCTGAATATGCAAGAAAGCTCAATTTTTTGGAAGCAAAAAAGAAGAAGCATTGGCAACTCTGATCTTTAGTGATGATAGCTTTGACTCTATGAAATTTACTTTTGAGTGGCATCAGATAGCATTCTAAAACATGAAATAATTACACATAATTCCACCTTTGGCATGTTTATTTTCTGCTGATTAAAGAGTTGCATGTAGTAGCTAATCAAACCACAATTTTCTAATGCATCGTATAACCATTCAACTAATTGGTCTCAAGTAAAAATTCTCAATATTGGATACATAAAACAACTGTTAGTTGATCAGTAATAACCACAAAGGAGAAAAAAAATCTTCACTCAAAAGGCATGAAATATTGAAAAAGTTGTAAAATGACAATGTGTTTGTAGAAACAGTCAAATAAGTTAAAAACAGTATGTAAGGATAAAAGGAGTCCAACTCAATATATACAAGCATGATATATTTACCTCAATTGAAAGGGTAAATGCATGCTGCGAATAAAATCTTCATATGATGTACCTCCTAGTCCCAGTTTAAGCTCAAGCTAGAAAAGGAAAACATGAAAGCTTTGTTATATGAGGCATATTTCTGGAAAAGGGGAAAAAAGCAACTGGAGAGTGCAATGATGCGCTGAACACAGGCATTCTTCCTACATTCAGTTGACAATGAATATGGTAACATGATAAGTCCCTGGTCCCATCACAAACAATAGCAAGGTTATCAATAATGGGCTGTATTGATGGATACACATTCAACCCCTTATAAAAACGGTGTCAACAGATATGAAGCCCGTATGGATAGAATTGGCTTGAACGAGCACATGCAGCCTACATTGGTCTTCTATAATGACTTATTATTGTACTGTTTAGGTAAAAAGATAACTACCATTTCAGGCTGATCCTCTATACCATTCTATAAAACGATTCATTCCCAATTCCAACAGTGATTAACAATAAAAAGGGATTAGTGAGTGATGAAAAATGATTGCAGAAGAAGAAAAGTAGCTTCTCAAACATTAACCTATGAAGTTGGGGTATAAGTGGAAAAAGCACCAGGAAATAAATCTTTTACTTGATTTTGGTTTCCCTATGTTAAGCCATGTATACAGATACCATGACAAGACTCTCTAATGTCTATGTTGTCCAGGTAGAAACTTGACCATTTTTTGGGCCAACCATATGTGTGATTAGGAGGCATAGCAACTACGAAACTCCAGCTCTGCAAAACATCATTAACCTATATATCAATAGATTGTGAAAGTGGATCTTGGAACTGTTCTTTCTCTTTCTACACCATGCAACTAGGGATAGTCTACCTATGCATATATGGCATGGTTTGGAGTCTAGACATTAGATCGGCTGGATCTAAACTGGTCAAATATTGAATAAGCAACAATGTTTGATGATTCTGATGATGACGACATAAGTCTGCACATTACACCCAAGGGTCGCATGACATGATGCCATGAATGCAAATGTAAACACCAAAAGTACTATTCATATTTAAAATAAGCTAATTGACTACTTCAAGAAGGTGGACCGGATGTCTTCTCAAGAATCCTTGAGATGTCAGACAATCTCCTGTGTTGGATGTCTCATAAAAGCACGACATATTAGCACCCTATCATTGGAGTGAGAAGACATTTCCTGCATGGCCCTTCCACTTGAAATCCGATAGTTAGAACTCACTTAGTTTTTCTGACCCAGTGGCAATGATGGTCTTCTCATATTAATGCATGACCGGTAAGCGATTGACTGTGGCACAAGTTCCTTGATGCAAAAATATAGATGATTGAATGATCAAATGCCAAGGGGATGCCCACAATCAAAGAAAATTATAGAAGGTTTTTAATAGATTCTGAACATTGAAACAACAAGAATTAAAGTTAGATTAATAGCAACCACAAACTAGATGAGATGAGTAAGCTGGGAGAGAAGATAAGCAGATGCACAAGGAATTAATTCAGGTGAAGTCACAGATCCAAGTTATTATGGGTTAAAATTGGAGGCAAGAACAAACTCTTTTTTCGATCATGCAGTACATGAGGCAAGTGGATAATATCAATTCTTGAGGACAAACTTGCAAAGCCATATGATATTCCACTATGTCACATAACAAAATCAGAACGGAAGAAGCACTTACAGTTGGAGCAAGTAGGCCACCAAAAAGGATGATGCCACCAATGAGAGTAAAACAAGTAGCATAGTAGACCCTCAAATTCGCCGGTGTCTGCTTTCATCACATAGTTCTCTGAATCTAACATGTAACTTCTAAATGAAGCAAAAGAAATTGAAGGAACATACATCTGAAAGAATGCCTTGTGACATTTTTATTTTCTTGTGGGAAAATTAATTGCTAAGAATGAAATTCTCACCAGTGGAGGCAGAAAGGGTATAAATGATGGAAAATTGGGAAGTTCATTTTCAGGCTTGTCACTGAAGATACCAAGCTCAGCACTTTTAATCCTTTGTTGGATTCTTAACCTACGGACCTACAATAGTCCAAAAATTGAACGAAAAAAAAAAAAGTAATGAGGAAATACATGTTGGGTTACAAAAACCAACCATACACGACATAAATACATACTGAAGAGCAGTAGAAACACTATATTAAGCAAGTTCACATCTGAACAGAAAGAGAAGATGTTGTTTCCCACGTTGATTGGTGGTACTTCTATCTGTTATGTTTTGTAAGAATAACTTGGAATATTGTATTCTCAGTGTGGCATTATCTTTGGGACATTTTACAGCACAGATATTAGCAATTTAGTAGGCAAATCAAATCATTTAGCTTACAACTAGATAAATTTGCTTATTGAGTCCTAACTATGAAACAGTCACACTTATGCTTGGTGGAAGGGTTCAGGTCCAGTCTGAAGCAAGTGGATTTCACTGCATTTCATCTTTTGTATAGCAAAGTTTGTTTAACTTTCCTCCTTTGGGATTGTTTTTCACATACTGTATATTAGGAAATTGTGCATTGCTATTGTAGTAAAGAAGAAAACTGTGTTTGTGAAAGAACAGTTCTTTGATAAAGCTTGACTTGAATAATTAGGGTTTTGAGAAGTCCATAGAGATATAGCAGAATATCCAGTTAAAGACATCTTACCTAACTCTGCTTTTCGTTACCACCTGCCACACGATTAAATACTTTAGATAATAAGGCCATTTTAGCCCCTGGATGAAAACCAAAGTCATTTGGCTGATTATAGATTCCTGGAATTCTAAAATCTTTTAACAGCCCCAGATGCATGTACTTTTCATCCATTCCCAGAGTGGTCACGCCGTTCACTCTTTAGCCAATTTCAACATGGTACCATAGCAATGTAAACATATTCATGTTCAATAGCAACAGTCAGCATGCACTGTGAATATCTCGATGTGGATAGGTAGAAGATAGATTGAACTTGGCCATTCAACACCCATTCTCTCATGTCCTTCATAAGCCATGGGTTGAGATGGTGTAAGAGGCAAGGTTACAGTGAAGAACAAGAACAGTTGACAAACCATGAGTTTCCCTTTTTTCTTCTCTCCCTATAGTAGAAAACCATTCTTGGGGAGGGAAAATGGAAAAACCATTTTCGACGTGGGAAACCTGGCAGCATTGTTCTGACTTCTGACAGTCCATGCCTATGGTGGGCTCTCCAATATTGTACAACTTTGAACTGAAAGACCATTGAACAACAAGGAAGGCTGACAGCACCGTTAAAATTCGTTTTACAAGAGAGAGAAACCACTCTTAGGATGGACGACTTGGTGATACTAGTTTAACCCTGCGACACCTGTTATGATCTCCCCAATAGTGTGAAACTCAGGGATGGAGACCCCTTGACTCTAGGAGCCTTCATCCATGCAAGTCAAGTGAGGCCTCAATGTCTTCGTGCAAAATGCTACAATGAGGTTTGAATTCATGACCAGTGGCCTCCTGGCCAAGGCCCTCTCATTGGCGTGAACCCCTTGGGTTCCAATACAGCTGGTTATTAAGCTAGAAAAAACTGACTTAGAATGATCTTGGTCGCTGATCCACCTTGCATCATGAATACAAAGCGTCTGCTGCTCCCAGTAGCTATTTTATAAGAAACAAACTTCCTGAATGACTTGGTTCAAGGTAAAGTATGCATAAACAGATATATACACATTCAGGGTTCAATCGACGAGATTCATTCTTCTCCAATAGTTAACAAAGGAAATGAAGAATCACTAAAAAACTAACCTCCTCCATGTGCAGAAAGATTTTGTTCCGCCGGCTCCGGATATTGTCTTGAAGTTCCTGCAACTCCAATTTTGCAAAATCTTGTACCGTTTCCGGCCCTTCTATGATACAAAAACTGCAGCCACATCAAATTCACTACAATTATGGAGAAAATTAATCAAATCATGCATCCCCAAAATCACTTGAATGCTGTAAAGTCTAAAAAGGAACGAAAGCACGGAGAATATTCGGAAAGATAGGAGACGGGGAGCCGATTACCTGCCCGAGCTTTTGTCGACGGCATCGGGTTCCGCCTGCAAAGGGCTAGCCGGAAAGGAGGAGGAGTCAGCAGCATCCATGGCGGCCCTGCTCAGTCGCCATCGAACAGGAGAAGGTGACGGATGGTTAATACGCAGAAGTTCAGATAGACAAGGGGAAGAATGGGGAGGGGAAGAGGAGTAAGAAGGTCCGATGCATGTGAAAAGTCGACCAACACAGAGCATGGTGAATGATTTCCTGATTGCTTCCCTGCTTATCAAAGTTTGCTTCCCTGCTTATCAAAGTTCTCTCCCGCTCTCTCTACAATTGATCAACAACAGTAAAGAAGAGGAAGAGGATGGTGCCACTTCAGCTTCTCTGTTCTTATGCTTCAAAACAACTGATCAACAACAATGAAGAAGGGGAAGAGGATGGTGCCAATTCTGCTTCTGTTGCTTCTCCACTTTTCACAGGTAGGTATGCTTGAGCTTTTAGAAGAATGAAACATCCATCTAGAGAGATGTCCACCAATCCACGTCCCTCTCCCTCTCTGGCATCGCCATTTGTTCTGTTGTGCACTTGGATCACGTCCTTTTCATTTTTTCACTCAGTAATGTTGCAAAATTGTGGTCGTCTAAAAGAAAAAAGGAGTGATTCTATAGGACAAGAAAGAGAATTCACATGAAGACCAGACCGGATGAGAGGAAGAGTTGCCTCTCCCACCACCACCACCAACCAAAAAACGAACACTTTCAAGTTGGTCTCCGTCTAACCTCTTATTTCCCTTTTTAAAATAAGGATCTTCTGCAAAACGGTCCCTGACTTCGCCATTTCTGCTTCCATGTGATTCTGTGATAAATTAACCACTGTTTGGTGCTCATCGATTGTAAACATCGATGCATATCGACCAATATATGCGAGTCGATGCGCATCGTATCAGAAGAAATCAGCCGATACGTGCCAATATATGTCAGCAACAAGGTTAAAGAGAAATTTATAACATTGCTCTGGTGCATCCTTGCTGCATTGTTAAATCATTTTGCTAGAGATGCGAAGAAGAAATCACCATTAATGCTTTATCATGTCAGTTAAACTTGTTTTCGATAAAAAGAATAGAGAAGAAGATTACAAAAAGCTGCTTAACTCTTGATGTATTTAAAGGGAGTTGCGAAATGCTTAAAGAGTAACCAATAACTTAAGTTTATAATATAGTTTAGAAACATACATTTAGTGAATGAAAAACATTAAACCATTTAGTAAAAACTATTTTGTTTTTCATAGAATACAGTGGACCTTTAAACTGGGCAATTTATCTTTCACATACAGAGTGTCTGCTTCGTAACATACGAAACTGTTTAACAGACCGATTTTCCCATGGGAAATCACATGGAACTCTTTCCTGGACTCCATTTGAAACCAGTTCTTGGGCAAGAAATCGCCTTTTGAACCTCACTCTCCTTAGCAAACTCTCTCCATAATTGAGCACCCAAAGAATCAGTGGTGGCAGTAAGTGTGAGCCCCACAGAAATTGTTTTATTTATATTGATAGTTCCGCCCCTTATGATAATCCTTTTATTTGGCAGTTTTCTGCATCACTCTTTTGGTGATTCCTTTTAATTTAATGACTTGGTGTTTCTCTCTCTCGATATATATATATATATATATATAAACTTCATTTCAAAATTGAATATATTGTACATGTGGGTAAAGGCCCTCACCTAAAACTAAAATTTGGTGCCGCTCTCCACTGAAAAGTGCCCATTGTGTCTGCGGTTTTGCTTGTGTGATGGGAAGGCGAGGACTGAAAGGGCCAGAAAATGAGTGAGGCGTTGTCTGACCACAAGGGAATGCCTTAGATCCACACAAGTGTGTGGCGAGCAAACGGATATTGGTCTGTAAATCATCTCCCACTGTCATCTTCTTCTGGCTTGCACCTGTACGTGCCCACGCTATCTAAATTAATTAACTATGGCCCACATGCTCCTCCCCCACTTTCTCTCTCTACAATCACTTTTATATATATATATATATATATATATATATATATATATATATATATATATATATATATATATATATATATATATATATATATGTTCTTAGTGAGTGTTTCAGTGCATGCACACCATGCAAAAATTGCCATGACTATCTATATATGTGTGTGTGCACGCACACACAAACACACCCTAAGCTTTCATATATCAGATTTAATGGAATTATCTAGTTGTCTTAAAAAATCAGATTCAATGGAATTATCTAGTTGTCCTTTTAAGAGGTCGAAAAATACCCCACATAAGATAAAGGGGTTTTATTTAAAGAAACTCTTATTTCCTTCTTTTGAGGGTATTTTTGGACTATTGAAAAAACAGTTTTGCTTTTATGTTTACAATCCAATCTTCTTGCGATCAATCAATGGCCCAGCTAATTCCCATCCAACGCTGATATCCGAGGGTATAATAACTGCATATTTTCTATATTATGTTTTGTTTTAAATATACTTATTATAAGATTAAGCCTTAGCAATAGTGGGGCCGAGAGTTTTAGGTTTAAGGTCACTATTAGTACATAGTAAATAAATAAATAAAAAAAGGCTTACTGATTGAAATAATGAAATAAAATTATATATGTACCTATGCACTGCACTGAAAACAAATAAAACTTTATAGCTTTACCGCGAATGTATCTACTAATGACTGTTACAAGTTTAACCGACGTATACAGTAATCAAAGAAGATGCATGGAAAAATATTTTGACGTACGTTTCGTTACAAGCTGGTTATATGTACCACTATGTGTATGGTTGTTGGTGCACTAGAAGTCAAATTACTAAAATAACCTTAGTTCTAAAGGACACCTGCCCCCTTTTTAAAGATAAAAAACGCGAAGTAATCGATTTTTTAAAATGATTAAAATGCCTCGACTTCTCTTTGGTGCATAGAAATTAAGTGCACTAAAATGGTCTCCAAATGCAGTCTACTTGGTTTGAAGTTAGTTATATATGCATTGTTATATACTTTGGAGCAAGTTAGAACCTTGGAAGCATACCTATAGCCTTAGGGTGCATGTAAACATTGAGAAAATTAAAATACCCCGGATCTCTCAAGGGGAAAACATTAGAAAAGAAGAAAAATAAAAAAAGCATCATAATATTCTGAAAATGTTTATTTCTTTGTAAAAAAGAACTAAAATGCCTCCAAATGGATTTGGCGCATACATATTGCATTCACTAAGATGGTGCACACAACATGGTCTAGTCATGTTTTCCGTTGGGGGCCAAAAGATAGGGGGCTAGATTTTGTTTTTGAGAATTGTGACAGTTCTTATGGTGATGAAAATAACATTTTCGAAAATTGAGCAGGTAAAATTTTAATTTCCAAAATATCGAGGAGCCCCCTCCCCGCCTTATTTATAGTTTTGAAACGTCCCCTCTCTGCTTCCATTGCTCTCCATTCGCAAATTCAGTTCAAAGCGCGCCCGGAAAACCGCCTTTCTACATTACAGTCCGACGTCCCCAAATTCTGTTTCCTCCCTCTTTCCTTCGCTGGAGAAACCCTTCTTCCGTCTCAAAGCGGAGAAGAAACCAAAGCCTCAGAGAAAGCATCGGGGGACCATAATTGGCTGAATCGTCGATGGCTTCGTGGCTGGCGAGATGCTGCGGTCGAACGCCTCCAAGGACTGATGTTAACGACGATCAAGATGATCTGTTGCTCTGGTCGAACAATCTGCTGCCGCATTATATCGGTGAGTTCTCTGCCGCGATTGTGCAGGCGAACTTGCTCGTCGAGGACCAGCTGCAGGTGGAGACGTTCCGGTGCGGCACGTTCGTCGGCGTGTACGACGGCCATGGGGGCGACGATTGCTCGACATACGTCGCACAGCGCCTCTTCAAGAATTTTCTAAGTAAGCAATCGATGGCCTTACGCTGCTTTCTTGCACCCAATTCTTGATGAGTTTACACGCAATAAAGCATTCACTTCTGCATCGATGTTCATCGCGATCGAAGTAGATTTTGATGAATTTCGATCGGATTCTTTTCCATCGGCGATAAAGGAACTTTAGCTTCGATCGTTATGCTTGATTCGCTTTGTAATTCGGAAGTTCATATTCTTTGATCGATCTTCAGAATTTTGATCATCAGGACGTTTCTTGAGTTTCTTCTGTTTGCTTTTGGAAATCTTGATGTGCATGGGGCTCGATCGACCGGGAATTCATTTCTTAGCATTCTTTCTTCATTTGTCTGCGCGCTTGAGAATTTGCATTCTTCTTGTGGTTTCTTGAGAAGTCGATCTTACTTTCTTGCTAGGTGCTTCGCTTTGTACGCTTGATTTCGCATCTGGTCTTGCAAGTGTGCGTCGTGGCCTTGTAGATGGCACGTCCATCCACTGCGTTCTTTTTGCTGATCATGAAGTTTCTAGAACATCCAGCAGAAACCGTTGGAACAATTTTCTTTTTGCTGTTAAGGTTTTCTTATAGAATCTGGGTATCTTTTGCCTTCGTTTTGTTTCTTCTATTAAAGGGCATGATGAATCGCATTGTTTCTTAGTGAATATAGTCCAACCTAAACCTTTGTTGCTCTTAGGATCATATTATGATATATATGCATAAGTTGATGGGTCGTTTTTTGCCCCAGATGGTTGTATAGGTGTTAATTTGGAGCCCTGCACCTGACATTTATTGCTTGTTTCTTTAAGGGCCTCGGAGTGAAAGTTGAATTGGTGATTTACAACTCATATTCTTAAAAAGAGATGACGTCTCATATATCATCAACACTTTTATTACGCTATTGCATTTATATCTTTGATGCTCTGTAAAATGTTGGGTTTTTTTCCAATTTGCTTTTGGAAAATGCCAAAAAAAAGAAAAAGAAAAAAAGATATAGCCCCATTTTGTTATCCTACGGTTAATTGATATTTCCCAGAAATTGGTGCTACCAGCCACTCAATATTTTGAATGATACACTCTGTATTTATGTTACCGAGCTTTGAATCTGCCTGTTTGGTCTTCTCTGCTGGCTATTCGCTGCCAAATTTTGAATTTCTGCAATCTGCGTTTGGCTTCTGGGTTCCCTTGTTAGGTAAAAAAAAGCTACCAAAATCAGTTTTTCTTACACCGAGAAACTTCTCGTGTTTTGCCTCGTTGTGCTGTAATTTGTAAGTTTATTTTTCCACTATTAAATTAGGTCGCGGAGGCGGCTAGAAGATCTCCGCCAAGCGCGATACGAGTTCCTGATACGGCAGACTGACATGCATCAACAAATTTTTTGAAAATACTCTAAATAAGGAAGTTATAGCCATAGATTAAAACATTGAATGCTATATATGCGAATCTAGTTGTAAACTAGCATGCAGAAGCTACTATGACCTGACTTTGAATGACCCTGCAGTTTTATAGATTTGAACTTTTCCTAAAAACAGCTAGCTCGTAGAGAGCTGCCCAATCTCCGCTTGTATGACAACAAGCAACTTATGCACAGCGAGCTAGGCTCGATAACTTGTCTAGGATATCATATTCCGTTATTTCATTACCAACAAACACATGATGGTAAGGAAAATGAAGTACTATACATTTGTGGTTTGGTTTGCTGGTAGCTTGTGCATTATCCTTAATAATAATGGGCTCCGCGAGCATGGTGTTATATATATTTACCGCGTGGGACATGAAGATTGAAGCGCAACCGTGCAGCATGCAAGAGGCCGCACGGGAAATTTTTTTCTTGTCACGTGTCGCAGATCGTTCATTTCATTTAGTTTCCTTTTCCTGTGCCATAGCTGTGTGTTTTAGAACAATTGCTTGCTAGTTTCCGCTGACATGTATTGGACATCCTGAATTACTGTCATAGGGATTGCAAAGGAGAATCCGAATGGAACCGTGGGAAACGCCATCCGGGATGCCTTCATGGCCACAGACAATGAGTTTCTACGGCTGGTGGAGAGGTCGAGAGAAGAGAATCCGCTGATTGCAGCGGCCGGCTCGTGCGGCCTGGTGGGAGTCATTTGGGAAGGCAAGGTCTACGTTGCGAATGCAGGTGACTCGCGGGCAGTGCTCGGACGCTTGGTCCGCAACAACCAGATCGTCGCCCAGCAGTTGAGCGAGGATCACAACCCCAACAACGCAAGTGCGAGGGAGGCTTTGATTTCCAGTCACTCCGACGATCCCAACATCGTCGTGCAGAAGAACGGCGTCTGGCGCGTTAAGGGCATCATTCAGGTTTACATATTGAGCTTGAAGTATCACCGCCGTCAACTTAAAAGACTGCACATGAGCGCACCGCAGTACAGTGCAACTTAATCCATGGAAACTTATATATATATATATATATATTTATATTAACAAATACACAGTCTAAGGTCGTTGTTACTTTAAACTTCTTTCTGAATATTTATCATTAATTTGCTCCTTTTCAGTTAACAAGGGCACTTGGGGATGGATACTTGAAGAGAGCGGACTTCGCTCTTCCTGCAGAACATACACGTTTCCAACTTCCAGCGCCGCTACAAAGGCCAGCACTAACAGCGGAACCATCAATACAGGAACACACCATTCAGCCAGAAGACAAGTTCTTAATTTTTGCATCGGACGGTCTATGGGATTGTCTCAGCAATCAGCAAGCTGCCGACATTGTTTTCGCAAGCCCCCGAGCTGTAAGCATTGATTGAAGGATCTTTTCTTTACATTTTCAATGGATTCTATCTGCTTCATATTCAAACAATTTTTTCTCATCGAGCACCAGGGAATAGCAAGAAGATTGATCAGAACTGCAATGCAAGTGATAGAGAACAGGTGTGGACTGAGATACGAGCTCATCAAGATGGTCGCCCCGGGGGAACGGCGTGCTTGCCACGATGACATTAGTGTCGTGGTTGTTTACATAGAGCACGAGATGGCTGGGAGTTCGAGAGGCCACAGTGCCTCGGCCGCCTCGGTGTCGGTCAGAGGATTTGCAAACCCTCAGGGACCGTCTGAATTCACTGTGTTGGATGAAGTGGAAAGATGATGCATGCATGGTCCCTTTCCATGGCTGAAGTCACAGGCTTGGCGGTAAACTTTCTCTGACGTCAATCAACGCCTCAGCCTTCGTTTGTGTCCTCTTTTGAACAATTGACAGTTCTCTTTTCAATTGCATTCTTTTGCTTCTTTGGTGCGATTTTCTCATACTTTCGTTGACGAAGATACAACTCTTTTTCAGACGTGTAGATAAAAATGTTGGGAAAACATTTCATCGAAAACCTTTAATATCCCTGATTTTTTTTTAAGGCATTAAATTCATCTTCCTCAATGAAAATTCGTGCACTTTCTCTTGTATCAAGTCATGCGAATTGAAATTCAGAATATAATAATTCGTCATGGTTGTTTCCTGTAACCGACCTTTAAATAATATATATGGAGATAGGATATTCCTAATATTTACAAATATTTGCTAATCTAAGACAAAAGGAATCGGTGTTTTTATGAAATTATGAATCTGTCAAACATTAGGAATATCTACGTATATGATTTACAAATATTTCAGTAGAAATATTCTAACCCTTGACATGTTTACTAATACTTTCTCAAGTTTCGTAAAAAGTACATTTTTTAAGGCTATTAAGAAATGAATTATGAGCTTGGGACACTGCTTTTTTTTAGCTAAAATCTGTCTATCATCGTCAAACTCTTGTTCGGATATAAGTATACCCTTTCTTGGATATTTATGTATTCAGATTCAAATTTGAATCTAAATTCAGATTTAAAAAAAAAACTATACCATATTCAAACAACAACTAAATTTTGGATCCCGAGCCCAAGCTCACTTCTATATCCATACCCCTCTTACTGTGAGAGAGGAGTGGATGAGAAGTTTTGGGACTTCTAGATCTAGCCTTTGTAAGGAGGTGGAAGAGAGTCAGGATCATTTGTTCTTCAAATGTTGAATAGCTAAGCCAATTTGGTGTAGGATTAGCAGAGGGTTTGGGGTGCGATGGAAGCTAGAGCAGGACATCAAAAATGAGTTAATTCGTTGGTATGGAAAGAAATTCAGGAATCGAGAAATGCTGGAGGAATGTATACCACCTCTCTATTTTGGTTCCTTTGGAAGCTACGCAACATTTGCTAGACATGAGTAAATGGATCACGATGGGTTTGATCGAAAACGGGCAATTGTGGTGAATGATGAGGGACAAGTGCCTAGATGTTTTCTTCACGAAACTTGAGCTTTCCCCTCATGTGGTGGTGCCGACCAACAATACGGAAGTGCTGGTGGGAGGATTGGGGAGATGGTTAATATGAACAATATCGGAATTGTTCATATTTCATTGTATTGTTTTTTTTTTTTAATAAGGTTACCTTATGTGTTTTGTAGACTTTTGATATATGTCTTGATTAATGCTTTATTTTTATAATTTAAGAATTATTTGAAAATGGATGATGAAACAAAAATTATCTTTTCAGCTACTATGGCTATCATGGTAGCCTTTATTGGACATATAATGAGTGAAAGGCCGATTAATATGATATATCATGAAATATCTAAAATATATGGTATCCCATGTGGTCATAACATATTGGTAAGTTGATTGTCTTACAACAAGAATTAATAAAATGACAATCAGCAGAAAAACAATTTCATGCATCCACGTAAAAGAAATATTTTTTAATATAAAAGAACCACATTAAGAAATCTAAAAAAGACAAAATATTTGACTATTCAGCACATGTACGACTATACGGATATACATTTCATAATATATAACTTCTTAATTCCTATATATTTAGAGTCTTAGGCTCTAGAAGGTTTCCATTTCATCATCACACCCCCCATTTCATCATCCTTGTTATCATTATACAATGTGTGCATATCTACAAGGTCATCTTGTTTATTTTCTTCATGAGCATGGTTGAACTTGCCCCTTCATGTTTTTCGCTTTATTTTGTTCAATTCACCTTAACAATTTTATATTTATGTTTTCTTATTCAATTTCATCATACATTTTAAAATAAAATATAATAATGATTTCTCACAAAATATCATATATACTTGGATAAGAATGATTGTTCAATTACAAAGCTAAATTCATTATATAATAGATTGTATTGACTTCATTCTTGACAACATTTTCTGATTCTCCTAATATCCAATTGTCAACTAAATTTTCACGGAAAAATTATTGTCCAATGAGATCGAATTGAAGGCTCCTACACTTGAGCTTGCTTCTTTCTTAATCTCAAGTTGTAATACACCGAGACCAAGTTATTTAGTCTGTTTTATTGTAGTTTATTATGCATTTTTGTGTGAATCTAATCAAACATGCTTCAATTGCGTTCACATTCAATTGAAGACCATGTCTGACTACAAATATGAGTAACAATTCTTTGCAATTTTGGTGCACACCCCATGATCTTCCCACCATATTGTAAGCCAAGTATATCATTACAATTATTACATTAAATAGTAAATACATCATTTGATTTATAAATGCCTAAAAGTATATTATTAATAAATAGAGTAACACTTAAAGGGATCCTATATTTGATTTTGGTCTGCTTTCATTGCCAAAGGAGTACCAAAATCTGATTGAGCATGTGTAAATTCTTCTATCTAATGAAAAACAAAAAAAAAATTAAGATGTAGCTGATATTATACTAGATGAAGTGATAAGTGAAAACTGAAAAGTAAAAGTAAACATGTAATGTTGCATCCATTACTTTTTGAACATCTTGCTCTAAGCACATGATGCAATGCATTTTTTAGTTCACACCTAACTACAAGATCCTAAAGATAACAAGTACTAAAAAAAACCATTATGAAAACTAAATAAGCAGATGAAAATATAAAAGTATAAGTTTATAATTTAATCACCATTAAAGTTTTAACATTGAGAATGAATATGAACACTGGAATGCAGGATTCAAGGAATATCCTATAACATGAAGAGGGTGGTGGAGCCAGCTCGCCTGTTCCTTGTCGATTATTGTCGCAATAAACTTTGTATTTTTTTCATCACCGCTGTATATTTCTTTAAACTTCAGTTTCATCCTATCCATTGTTTCATATATATATATATATATACACACACACACACACACACACACACACACATATATATATATATATATATATATATATATATATATATATATATATATATATATATATAACCCATTTTAGATTGTATCAAGCAATTTCAGTGCTTGAATTAGATGTTCAACTACCTTTACAAATATAGTTACCATCTTCTAAAAAAATGGGTTCAAAACAATTTTTTCATTTTTTTTTAGTTTTCTAACAAACTCTAAAGAAAAATAAAATTTGTTGCGAACCTTATTTCTACTAACTTAAAAATTTCTTTCTTGATTGTGGAAGAATTCTTACCTTGTCCAACAACAAAGTATAGTTATACATAAATTTGGTTATTATCATTGCTTTAGATATGCAATTATTCACTTTAGCCATCTTCTAAATATCCTTAATAATCAAATCTAAACAATAAACACGAGATGGGGTCTAAAACAAGTTATATTCTTTTTTAACAGTCACCCTATGGCTGCAAAATTGGTAACAGTGCCAATCATAACCTCTAAAGAAAGTTAAAATTAAAGTTATAAGTTTATAACATGAAAACTACAAATACTTGAACATTAAGGAGATTGAGAATTGAGTAACCAGTAGTTACTTTTACTTATATATATTCTTCTTGCCAACTTCTATCACAATTTGGTTTAACATCTTTAATAAGTCATTTGCATCTTTGAAAATGTAATGTATATCAACAGACTTAAGAAAAGTATACTCATTCAAGACAATAAATTAAGAAATTGATCAATGTTCTACTTCTATTGCCCTTCTAGCCATAGACTTAAAAAAGTATACTCCTTTGAGATAATAAACCAAAAAATTGACCAATGTCAACTTCTATTGTGCTTCCAACTATCAGCCATATAAGTGACAGAAATAGACATAATCAAATTATCAACAAAAACAACATACAGATTATACACCTTCTTGGGTTTCGGTATTTGCTAACTTTCTATTTCTAGCATCATCAGGTGTTCTTCTACTATTCTTAATCCGAAAGACAATAATTATGTCTTATTTGATTTATTATGAAAAGCAATTTATATTTAGTTGTAATTGATTTAGTTATTTATGTGTAAGCCATACGGTATGCAGGAGTTTGGGTTGTTACAGAATACACTTCTATGACAGTTTTCCAAAAAAGGAAATTGCTCTAAGTTTCTAGCTCATAGTCAAGCTCTCGAATAATCTAAAATTTGTTCAAAGTTCAAAGTTCGAAGAAAAAGAAAAAACATAAATATGCACATCAATTTGCATCACATATATCAGATATATTGATGAGCTTGGCACTTTAGAAGCATCCGCATTTTTAAAAATTACACGTTTATTTTATATTTATGATGCTATATTTTAAAGTTGAAGGTTTGATTTGGAAACTGGTATGACTTAATAGTTAGAATTTAGAAAGTACATGATACTTGTCGAGTTCTAGCTGCAATCATGTGTGATTTCATTGTATTAAAAATATCAAAAAATTTGAATGAGATACTAATTAATTAACTAATTTAACTTTGTGCAAGCTAAACAAGTTATGTTCAATGGAAACAAAGTAGAAGTCATAGAAATGAAATTGAATACGAGGATGTCAATGGGAAGTGTTGTCCACCTTTGTTTTTGGAGAGAGGTAACTTGAGAATTATGAAAATAAACTAGAATGTTTATTTGTTAGGCGGTAACTCTTTTGGCGGCTTTCGGTTACTTCTTCTTACTTACTTTTAATTTTTTATTACATTGAAAATTTTATTGGCAAGTATTTTAAACCATGTTCCAATAATTATCACATTAAAATTGTTTTTGCAATTTTTTTTTCAAAAACTTTTATTATGCCTGCAAGAAGTTTTATTGATTTTTTTTTTTTTTTTTTACTTTTTCAGTATTTTGCGTTCGGTCACTTAGACGAGGAAAAAAAATCAGATAAAAAAAGCTAATTGACACTAAACAACCCTTTGTCTTGTCTCCCAACCAATAAAAGCGGGATGAGTCTGCTCGATTCTAGAAGCGGCGGTGGCAGCGACGAGAACGGAAGAAGGAAAGAAAACAAGGAAGAGGAGAAGAGAGTCTGAGCCGGAGATGTTCTTCTTCTTCATCGGCGGAGTGCAGCCGCAGGTCCGTCAGGTGCTCAAGGACGCGGCTACCCGCTGCGTCCGCTGCGGCTCCGACGCTGCCCTCGTCGAGTACGAAAACGTGCTGAAGCTCTTCTTCGTCCCCGTCTGGCGATGGCCCGGTAAGACCCCTGCCCTGTACTGCGACAACTGCTCCCTGCTGATCCCTTACCGCTATTCCTCCTTTCCGCCCCCATCCGACGGCAGTGGAAGCGATTCGCCCACTCTCCCTGACGTCCTCCGCTGCCACTCCTGCGCCCGCGTTGTCGATCCCGAGTTTCGTTTCTGCCCTTTCTGCGGATCTCCTCTCTGAACATGTAGAGTGAGAAACCGGCCCCCCTTTCTGTACAAATTAATCCCAAAAGTCACTTCGTCTTCTTCGTGTGCGTGTGTGTGTTTTTCTTTTCCAGTCTTGTTTGGGGTTTAAGTACTGAATTGGAAAAGAAACGTTCTGCCTTGCTAGTATGGAATAAATCATATATGTCCATGGCCGTCAAGCTCAGTTTGGTTCTTCTTCTCTTCCTTAATCCACTCTGTTCTCCGGTGGCTCCTCTTTTTGTGCCCTTATTTCATCACCAATATGCGTTTAAATGTATTGATTGATTTGATCCGTCAGTTTTATGACCGTAAATCTCGAGACAAACTATTCATTTCTCGACATCAACTTCGTTCTGTTCTGCTCAGAGAGAGAGAGAGAGCAAGAGAGAGAGAGAGAGAGAGAGAGAGAGAAACTACTAATAACATTTCAAGCCTCTTATAGTTGTCCTTACATGACAAAGGATGCCTGTCCTCTAAATAACCCGTTGTTTCGTCATCCAAGTGCCCCCAAGTTGTAAGATCCAGCATTTCCATAGCAAACGGTCATCTTTGGAAAACCGGCTCTCGAATGAGCGACTCCTGTACAACAATAACCCGCTGGTCTGTTCCGATCCGCCAACCCATTTAAATGCCTTGATCCATCCACGCGATTCATAAGTTGGACTTATAATGACATATGAATGACAAGAAGAGATATGAATCAAAGGATATGAATGACAAGAAGAGATGTTGAAGAGATATGAATAAAGGGAACAGCCCTGTCGCAACCCTAACTACCGCTAATGTGAATTTGTGCTTCCACCGTGGTCGCTAATTCCTTCATCCATGAAGGTCCATGGACCATAACTCACAGCATCCATGATTTAAAACATTGAAACAAAAACCCATAGCACTCGGTCATATGCCTCCTTGAGATCCAACTTTAATACAAAAAATGGCTGACTGCCAAGTTTCATTGAATGGATCATTTCTGTGAAACTCAAGAGATAAGTTTAATGGGATCCATCCTAACGCTATCTCCAAGGCCAAGGCCACATCTTATGTCCACCTGGAACTCTGGAAGCCATCCAAATTAACCCGGACCTTTCCATCCTGTCAAACCTTTTACTGCAGCCTTAATTTCTTGTTCTATAGATGGCATCTGTGTACCCCGAGCCTGAACTAATCAGCGAGAGAGAGGAATGAGTTAAAAGAACCAATGCCACCCACCTAGGCAATCCTATTAGAGAACATCTTTAGAGAACATCTTCTTTTAATAACTGGTAGCAGCAAAGATACAAGCATTTGGCAGTGAACCCCCTCAATAGTCATGGAAGAAAACAGATCTTTCCAACGTTTGTGAGATGCCATATGCTGGAAAAACTTAGTATTTCTATCACCACATTTGAGCCACTGCATGTGCGAACGAGTTTTCCATTTAATCTCTTCCTTTCTCCTCCAATCTAATAGACAAGGACAACTACCAATACATGCTAATTGATCTTCCAGCAACAAGGCAAGTTCTTCACTAAGAAGCCCATTGCGCAGCGAGCTTGAGTAATTCGGTCTCCCTTGAATTAATGAGATGGAACTTGGTAACATTATTAGATGTGAATTTTCCCTCTATTTATCTTTCAATTGAACATTTGAGCCACCCATCTAGCCAGGCGAGGTAACGACCAAGATCATCTGAAAATATCACCAAAGTTATTTTCACTCAACCACCATTAGTCGAACCTAAATGTTTTGAAATTCTGCGGCTGAATCTTGTAAGATCATTTGGTGGGCCGGCATATGTCTATGAGGAATTTCAGGCATTATGGCTATCTTAAAGTAAATATCCGCTTAAGTGATTGCATTTTGGGATATTACGTCATTTTAAGTGGTATGGGGTAATTTTGAAATGTATAGATACCGATACGCAATTACGGACTCTTTGATGGGTTGAATCCGTAATTGTCCTCATTATAAAATGGTAGTGGTCCCCGGGGTCGTGCAATGGTTGCCTGAAACGTTGGTCTCTAGGGTTGTCTCTTCCCCATCTGAGAGAGACCTCACGTGCGGCCGCAAAGACCTTGGAAGATCCTACCCCGCGATCTACCGTCCAGTTCTTCAGATGGAATCAGGTACGCTTCCGCTTTAAGTTTAAGTCTTTAGTTTAATTCAATGATTTAGCAAAAACATGATCATGTTTTGTTTAGGGCATATACATTTGGTTTCGTGTATGCATGAAAAACACCATGATGGGATAAATGGTCTGACTCTCCCTATGGAGATTGATATCCGGCATGAGTCATGACATCTAAAATATCTGAAGTCACTATAGCCCTGTCCAAAAGGCACAAGGATGGATTAATTCTCTTACTGGACCAGCAGAAACAATCACTTGAGGCAGGGAGAGGGCACATAGCATGTTCTTGAATGATATTCTGCAAACCTCGAATAGCCGGATGAAGTGGGACGTAGTGATTTGAACCTTGCAACCAAAGTAGGGAACTGACGTCGCCTGCAATGATGTGGCTCGAGCTACACAAGGAGATGATCTCCCTAAGTCTAACCAACAACAGACCCATAAACTACTGTAAATGATAGGAGGTGGCCATCAAAATTACCCCGGAGAGAGAGAGGCCAGTATCACAATGAACAATATGTTGAACTGCACGCCACACGATTAATATCCCACCTGAATACCATACTGCTGATCGTCGCCGGGCGAGTTTGGTGCATAAGGAGACGCATGAACCTTGTTAGACTGTAAAACCTCCTTACGAATACTTTGAATAAAGCATGTGATATCATTTATTTGAATCACTTTGAGGCGTTCACACCTCAACAGATGGCCGGATAAAGCTGTAAAAACCCTCTGTGATCGCTTGAGTATAAACGCCCCATCGTCTAAGAACAGATGCAAGACTCCACAGGTTAATACCTTCAACAAGATGCAACATCACAGCACGGCTCCATTCAAGGGACTTATGGACTGAAAGCTGCTAGAAACGGTTGGAGACAAGCCTGCGATGCAAGCCCATGAGGCAGAGAGAGAGAGAGAGATAGGTGTCCTGCATGTTTATGTTGTTACCTACTCTGTTCTGCTTGTTGAGGAGAAGTCTAGAAGGCTCAGCCGAGCCTTCAGCTGTACACCACCAGCGGTATCACAGCTGTATCCCACCAAGAATGGGTCATGTAACACATACGAAGCTTGTACACATATATATATCAAAATGAATAAAGATTTATTTTAAGCCTTCTATTATCTCTCTGTATTCGACTCTCGTTAGGTCTCTCTTCTTCCTGAACCTTGACAGAGATATTTCAGGAATACAGAAATCTAAGATGGTATCAGAGCCTCGCCGCACCAGTATCCACCAGGATTGCTCTCGCTGGCTCACACAATGGCTTCATCTCTGCTAATCAGTCAGACACCGAACGTCTCTCTTTCCGATGCAGGTGCTGCTTCTTCCCTCATTCTATTCTTTCATTCCACCCAGCTTATCGCCTGATCTCTACGGCAGCTAAAGCCTCAAAACTAGAGGAACGATAGCAAGAGATCTCAATCTAAATCAGAAAAAGAGAGCAGCCATTCCGCCTTAGAAGTTGGGCATTTCTCCCTTCCTCCCTTGGTCTTACTCTTTAGATAGTCAATCAGAGGGAATAGCCTTGTCAGAGAACAAAGGGGCAAGCAATGACGGAAAGTGGGAACCCTTATCCCCTCAAGACAGCGATGAAAGAATCGGATCCAGCCTTGAAGATAACCACATCTTCTCTCAACGGATCAAACTATATAGTTTGGGCGAAGTCTGCAAGCCTCTATCTATGTGGAAAATCAAAGATAGGGTATATAAATGGCAAGATTAAAGCCCCACCGAAAGAAGACCCAGGTTATGAAGACTGGGAAGCAAACGATCGGGTGGTCATGTCGTGGCTGTTGAACTCTATTGAACCAGCAATAGCGGAAGGCTTTCTGTTCCTAGATTCAGCTAAAGAAATCTGGGATTCACTAGCTGAAATCTATGGGGAACGCCAAAATCTGGCAAGAGTATATCAACTTCAACAGGAAATATCGAAGCTGATCAAGGGAGATCGACCATTCCATTTATACTTGAGTTCTTTGAAGGCAATGTGGGATGAACTTGCGCAATATCAACACCTAAATCCAGACTTAGAAGTCATCAAGCAGAGGGCAGAGGAAGACAAAGTGTTTAAACTGTTAGCAGGTCTCAACCAGGAATTTGATCATTTGCGCAGTCAAATATTAATGATGCATCATTTGCCATCATTCAACAGCGTATGCTCCATCATGCATCGGGAAGATACACGCAGGAAGGTCATGACAAATGAGACCATCAAAGAAGAACAAAATACAACGCCAGTCGTGTTCCAAACAAGATCAGAAAGATCAGAAACTCCCAATGAGAAACTGGCACTCTTAACAGAGACCAAGAACACTTACAGAAGGGGGAAAGTTCGAATAATATGTTCATTCTGCAGGAAGCCAGGACATACCAGAGATAGGTGCTGGAATCTACATGGACGTCCCAGCCGAGGAAGAGGGCAACGTGCTTCAAATCAGCCTAGAGAAGACAGCATGGCAGAACTTGCAAGACTCCTGCGACAAGTCACATGCTCAAGCTCAAATCTAGCTGTAAATAAAGAACATAAACAAGTACAAGGTAAGTCTAACTCACCTCAGTCTCAGTCATTTACTGCATGCTATAACACACTTAAGTGGATACTAGACAGTGGAGCAACAGATCATATGATTAACAATAGAGATATACTATTTGATTTTCGGCCTAGCATGATATCTTCAATAAAAATAGCAGATGGAACCTCTATAGCAGTTAAAGGTAGTGGATCTGTTTATCTTGCTGAAAATTATGTACTCAGAGATGTGTTGTATGTTCCTAAATGTGCTGCTAACTTGTTATCAGTCAGTAAGCTGACAAAAGAATTAACTTGTTATGCAATATTTTGTGAAAAGAGGGTGATTTTACTGGACTACAACCATTGGAGGATGATTGGTGAAGGAACAGAGACTAATGGGCTATACTTACTAGACATCCATCAACAAAATTCAACAAAATTAGCAGTGAATTCATCTGAAGAAGCTAGACTTTGGCATCAACGCATGGGACACCCATCCAATAAGGTTTTAAAAACCATGTTTCCAAAATTGAACATTGTAGTAGATAACTGTGATGCATGCATTACAGCGAAGATGACCAGATTACCATTCTCAAACTCTGAAAGTAATTCTGCTTTGTGTTTTGATCTTGTTCATACTGATGTTTGGGGGCCCGCACCCGTAGATGGATATCACGGGCACAAATACTTTGTAATGTTTGTAGATGACAAATCCAAGATGATTTGGGTCTATTTCATGAATAAGAAAAGTGAAACTTTCACATGCTTCAAAAATTTTTATTGCTTGATTAAGACCCAATATGGCAAGGAAATTAAAAAGCTAAGGTCAGATAATGCAGGAGAGTATCTGAATTTTAGTTTTGAAAATTTCACAAAAGAAAGGGGAATAGAACATCAAACCACATGTCCAGGCACATCCCAACAAAATGGGGTATGTGAGAGAAGGAATAGACACCTTCTAAATGTAGCAAGGTCATTCATGTTTGAAATGAATGTTCCAGCCATCTTCTGGCCAGAAGCCATTGCATGTGCTTGTCATGTAATAAACAGAACAGTGAGCAAGCAATTAAGGGAAAACAGCCCCCTATCCATAGTTAATAATAGACCGGTAGATGTAAATCATCTAAGGGTATTTGGATGTACCTGTTATGTACACCGTCAAGAGCAAGACAGAAATAAACTAGAGAAGAGAGCAGCCAAATGCATTTTTTTGGGTTACCCTTATGGGAAAAAGGGTTATAAATGCTTTGACCCAAAAACAAAAAGGATATATTTCTCTAGAGATGTAAAATTTCTAGAGAATCAGCCTTATTATATGCAGACTGACACAGACATCTTTGGACAAGATGAACAACTTATACCAACAATAACAGCTCCCCTACCAGCAGTTAGTGTACATGATGCCTCTGACAACAGCTATCAAAATCAAGACAACCAACCAGCAGATAGTGGCAGCAGATCAGAACAGAATGTTATAACAACAGATAGAGAAGAAGTTCAGTTAAGAAGATCAAGCAAAATAAGCAATCCTCCAACAAGACTGGACGATTACTTCACATATTTCACCAAGAACAACAAACTGCCTCACGGGATATCAGATAGGTACAGGGTCTACCTGTCTAAGCTTTATACACAAACAGAGCCCCAGAGCTACGATGAAGCTAGAACTAGAAGTGAATGGCGTAGAGCAATGGAGGAGGAACTACATGCCTTAGAGAAAAACAGAACATGGGAGTTAGTGAAACTTCCAGAAGGAAAAAAACCAGTTGGTTGCAGATGGACCTATAAGATAAAATATAATAACAAGGGGGAGATAGAGCGGTACAAAGCAAGACTAGTAGCTAAGGGGTATACTCAGGTACAAGGCATAGACTATGATGAAACATTTGCTCTCGTGGCAAAAATGAGTTCTATAAGACTGCTACTATCAGTAGCAGCAGTCAAAAGATGGACTTTGCATCAAATGGACGTAAATAATGCATTTTTACAAGGAGATTTAGATGAAGAAATATACATGGAAATTCCTCAAGGATTCAGAGCTCAATCTCAACATCAACTTGTGTGTAAACTGAAAAAATCATTGTATGGACTGAAACAGTCATCAAGGGCTTGGTATTCGAAGTTGAGCTCAAAGCTAATTCAAGGAGGATTCAAGATGAGTGGGGCAGACAACTCAATGTTCATATCAATCACTGATGAGGGAACAACGATTGTGGCAGTCTACGTAGATGATTTGATGATTTGATAATAACTGGGAACAACAAACAGTTAATTGAAAGAACAAAACAAATGTTGAAGAGACAGTTTGAGATAAAGGACCTGGGAATAGCTCACTACTTCCTCGGTATAGAAGTATCGCACTCCAAAGATGGAATATTCATTTGTCAAAGAAAATATGTAATGGACCTGCTGAAAACCACTGGTATGATTGAATCGAAGGGAGCAGATACCCCCATGGAACTGAACCTGAAACTGCACAGTGAAGGAGAAGATGACTCAGGAATAGACAAGCACATGTACCAAAAACTGATCGGCAAACTCATATACCTGTCAACCACTAGACCAGACATTACATACTCAGTAAATCTACTTAGCCAGTTCATGCATGACCCTAAAAAATCACATCTGGAAGCAGCACACAGAATACTTAGGTATCTAAAGAAGTATCCAGGCAAGGGAATACTATTTCGAAGAAATAAAAGTCTGGAAATCAGTGGATACGCTGATGCCGACTGGGCCAGCAATCCTAATGACAGGCGCTCCACTTCAGGTTATTGTTGCTTTGTGGGTGACAACTTAGTGTCCTGGAAAAGCAAGAAGCAGGCAGTCGTGGCTCGATCAAGTGCAGAATCGGAATACCGCTCAATGGCCCTGGCTGTGTGTGAGCTCATGTGGATTAAATATTTGCTGAATGATATGGGAGTTCAAGTGAAGCTACCCATAAGATTGTTCTGCGATAATCAGGCAGCCATTTACATCAGCAACAATCCCGTGTTTCACGAGCGAACGAAACACATTGAGATAGACTGTCACTTTATTAGAGAGAAAATCAAAACAGGTATTATTCGTACAGAACATGTTACAAGCAGCATGCAGTTAGCAGACATTTTAACAAAAACTGTAAGCAAAGATGCATTTAACAAAATGTTAAGCAAGTTGGGATTATGGGAAATCGGAGAACCAACTTGAGGGGGAGTGTTGAGGAGAAGTCTAGAAGGCTCAGCCGAGCCTTCAGCTGTACACCACCAGCGGTATCACAACTGTATCCCACCAAGAATGGGTCATGTAACACATACGAAGCTTGTACACATATATATATCAAAATGAATAAAGATTTATTTTAAGCCTTCTATTATCTCTCTGTATTCGACTCTCGCTAGGTCTCTCTTCTTCCTGAACCTTGACAGAGATATTTCAGGAATACAGAAATCTAAGACTGCTTTCAGAGAAACATACAGTATCGGAAATGAAGGCGTATGTTTATGTTGGGATTTCAGCTGCAGTGCTTTGGATCCATGAAAACGCAACAATCAATTGCTTCTCCTGGGTGGTGACTGGCAATGAAAGGGACGTGCAATAACTCTCTTCATTGACAATATGGAATTATTTCTCTTTGTTTTTGGGAGCGTCAGTTTTTTCTCGGGAAGGTCATCTGAAATGAATTGTATTCCAAAAGGAACACCTCCCATGAGTCCATTTGGTTTAGTCTTCCGCCTCTAAATGTCAATCGTTCTATCACTCCAGTTGCACGAAGCGCCTTAGCCTTCATCATCATTGATCATATAAAAAAATATATATAGTAATTTATGTAAGGTAAGAAAATCTTTAATTAACGATGTGTGTATTATTCGACATTCAACATATTTTTTTTTTGTGTATAGCCTTTTGATAGTCTTCCGTGTTAAGAAGAAGGCTTTTGACGTGACTTAATTTACTTTTTACTTCTCACTGAGGCAAGGCCGCAAGGCCTATATTTTTCATATCGATAAAACGATCATTTTCATTGACAGTGTTGAAACATTTATCGTCATTTAGAGGATTCAAATAACTTTTATTTGAGCATTTTTATTTGTCTATGCACAATTTCAACATGGAGGCATGCCAAAAATCATGTCCCCATCTAAAAATGAATGATAATGTAGTCAATGGGAATTGTTGTAGCCTATACTTCATAGATACAATATTGTAACTACTTAATTGTATATATGTCCAATTTAAAGTTTGCATTTATTTTTTTGAAAATTTGTTTGAGTGTATAAGTAGGATTTTATCCTACATGAAATTTAAAGTAACGAATTAAATGTAAAGTAACGAATTTAGTTTGTCAATTTAAAACAACTGCATGAAAATAACACATTAAATTAGTTAAGTTTTATTTCACCATTAAGTTAAATATGGGGAGCAGAGAAAATTTCCACCACATTTTGAAATAAATTATATCAGAGCATTTTTATTTATTTATGCACAATTTTTAACATAGACACATGGTAAGAATCATATCGTTTGTTTTTTCTGAGGGCATAATTAGGAATTCATCTTACATAAATCGTAAACTCATGAATTCAGTTTCTCAATTTGTAAACAACTGCATGTAAATAAAACACAAACTAGTTAAGTTTAATTCCTAAGTAGGATAACTATGTAGAGCAAACAAAGCTCCACCATCTTTTGAAATAAATTTTATCTGTGTTTTTATTTATTTGCACAATTTTTGACATGGACACGTGACCATAATCATGTATGTAGGACTGAACGATAATGTGTTCAATGATGACTATTGTAGCCCACACTTCATAGATACCTCATTGTAATTTTTCAATTGTATTGTATACATTTCAATCTAAATTTTGTGTTTTTTTTTTTCGAAGTTCTGTTAAATGTATAAGTAGGAATGCATCCTACTTAGTTTCTCAAATTGAAAACAATTTCATAGAAATAAAACATTAAACTAGTTAAGTTTTAGTTCTCAATTAAGGTAACTAAGTGGAACAAAAAAAAATCTGCCATCTTTCAAAATATATTCTATCTGAGAATTTTTATTTGCCTATACACAATTTTCAACATGGACACATGGCAAGAATCATGTCTTTAGTAAAATTGAATGAAAATGTGGTCAGTGACAACTATTGTAACTTGCACTTCATAGGTACCCTACCTAATTTCTTAATTGTATACATTCTAAAGGATCCTTTTTTTTTTGAGAAGTTTTTGTTTGAGAGCATAAGTAGGAATTCACCCTACATAAATTGTAAACTAATGAATTTAGCTTCTCAATTTGCAAACAACTACAAAGAAATGAAATACTAAAGTAATTAAGTTTTAGTTCCAATTATGCTAACTATGGACGAGGAGAAAAATTTCACCATCTTCTCTACTATGTTGCTTGGCATAAATGTCAAAATTAGTTTCAGTTATGCATTGGCTACCAAAGATATGACCCACAATGATATGCAAAGGTTATCAAATCTATGGTTTGATTATAACACAAAAGTTTATGTACAAATTACTCTAAATATTGATGTTTACAATGACTATTATTTTAGATAAACTTGAATCATACCAAATATCTTTTGCATTCTCTTGTGTGCAAAAGTAAGTCATGCCTCTTACAGGCAGAGCCAGATTCAACAAAGGGGCACTAGTTATATAATTTTAAATTTTTAAGGGCATCTGTATGTAAATCCAAAAAACAGCCATGAAATTTCAATATAAAAATGACCATTTTTTGGGCATGTGTGGCAATTGCCACACTATGCCCACACCTCCCTCAGCCACTGATGCTTGCCTTAAATCAATCAAGGATTGGTTATCCATTCATAATCAAGGATTGGTTATCAATCAAAAAGTGTTCTTGCTCTTTCACAAGAGTTGTACTTAAAGAAGGTCATAAAGCAATTTAATATGCATAGCTGCAAACCAGTTAATATTCTAATGAGAAAAGGTGATAGTCTATCAATAAAAATGTGTTGACAAACATTAGATGTTAAAAACCAAATATTAAGAGTACCATATACCAATTAGGTTGGTAGTTTAATTTACCTAACTACGTGACATGGTAGACATATGTCATGTGTTCAGTATGGTCAGTAGATACCAGTCAAATCTTGGATATGCTCATTAGAAAGCATTTAAGAGAATTATGCAAAACTTGAAAGACACTGAAAATTTAGATCTATGCCATCATGGTAGAGATTTTCGTATACATGGCTATACAGATGCAGATTGGGGAGGAGACCCAGATGAACAAAAATCTACATCAAGATACATGCTTTTGCTTAACCATGGTGCAATAATATCTTGGTGTAGTAAGAAACAAACTTGTATAACTCTATCAACTATGGAAGGTGGAATTTATAGTTGCATCTATAGCAATGCAAGAATGTGTTTGGTTGGGGAAACTATTTAAGCATCTTGGGATTGTCTCGAATGCAAATATCTCAATAACTATCTATTGTGACAATCAAGTGGTGATCACATATGTGAAGAATCCAAAGTTTCATAGTAGAATCAAACACATTGTTAACAAATGTAAGTACCTGCTAGATATTGCCCAAAAAGGAAACATGCTATTAAATTATATTTATACTAGTGAAGTGGTTGTGTTCCATTGATTAAGCCAATTATTGCTGATATTAAAAAAACATGTAATGTTGATGAGACTTACTAGTATATAAAAGTTGAACTTTTTTGTGATAATTTCTTTTAAGCATGTTACATATCTCCATTAGGTTGGACAACCAAGTGGAGATTGTTTGCTCACACTAAATGATCGCCTTAGGCGTTATGCAAAAGCCGAGATGAGATGAGATTAACAATCTAAGGATACTTACTGATAAGCGAGACAAGTAGTGTGCTGCTTGAAGATTATGAATGATTCAGTATGATGAGGCCTATCTGGAAATATAACTAGTTTTGCTTTAATAAAGTACATGTAGGAGAGGAAGATCATTTATCATTTCATATGTGCTTATTATTTACTGCTGGCAAAGTTGAATCGCCTAAAGGATATGCTAGATTCAATAGTAAATATATAGGTGTATAAGAGGCCTTAGTCTAACGAGGGACTAAATATGTTAAGACTTGTGAAATTGAAATATGATCTAGGGCATAGCGAACTATGTCTATAACTAAAGCGCATGATTTTTTTTTTTTATTTAAAGTTGAGCCACTATGTTACACTAACCGGTACCTAGTTGGTTATTCATATGATCATATCCATGTGCACCGGTCACACGACCCTACTGCCGATATGTTGTTCAAGGATAAGTATTATATACTCTGAGAGTAGAATAAATAGTCTACCCATCATGTGCGACTGAGAGAATGGTGGGTTTTTTATCTTGATCCGCTCATGATGGGCTGGATCCAAAATCTATACACACCTAAAAAGAGTTACATAACCGTATGTTTTTGTCGACCATGATTGTGAGTGGTTACTGAAGGGATAGTGAATAAGCGAAGAGAAAACAAAATGAGGTAGATGGAGTTGATCCTGGTTGTGGTAAGGGTTGTGCGCATAGAGTCAGCGACTCCACAACTTGAAACAACAAACTAAGGTATGCATGCATTGCTATTTTAGTTTTTGCTTTTATCTATCACATATATATCACATTTGTGCATGAAAAGCATGAGCATCTGGTATATATATATATATATATATATATATATATATGTGTGTGTGTGTGTGTGTGTGTGTGTATTTGTTGTTTGAAAGAAAAAACCTGGTTAGACACAAACTTACTGAATAACCCGAAGTTTTTCGTTTTCTATGTTGCCATTTTGCACTCAACTTTAATAAGTTTTTCTTAGTAGTACTTGCAAGGAAGGGGAGTCTAGTATTTTAGAGGCAAAGAACCAATTATCTAAGGACACTTTGTATATGCTCAATAGACATTGTAATGAAGATGCATGGTGACCAAGAATTTCACATCATTCACTCAAAGGCTGGCCTAATTTTCTCGCTCAATAGGTCTACTAGATCTCACTGCCTTTTCTAAGAGGGGTTTTCAAAAGTACCAGAAAAACGCCAGTCAAACAAAAAAGGGTGAAGGCAAGCTCCAAACTTCAAAACAAATAGCAAATGGAGTTTATAAAGGCCTTCTTGACTTCCTCAAAGCAATTTAGAGGACATTTCCTTGAGAACAAGGTAGAGACATCGGAACATGATATCTCCGTCTGAATTACCTAGAGATAGAAAAGAGTTACCCATGAGTTCCATTAATCATGTTTGACAAAGACACTATAGACTCTCACATGGGAACCTTGTCAATCAATACACTAACAAAGCCCAAATGAAAGAGAAATAACACGTAAAATTACATAAAATTCCTGCTGACCTTATCATGAGCATTAGCAAGGTTGAAACTTTATGCAAGTAAATGAGCTTCTGCTTGAAGCATTGGAGAGGGAACCGAGAACCTCATGAGCAGCAAGAATGTCATCAGCCATCTTTTGGGTTCAAGAGGAAAGTAGTATGTTTTTCACTTTCTTTACTATGGTCGTAGTGATGAACTTGTATAATAAACTATAGAGGGCTATGAATCTAAAGTACTAAACCTTCTTAGCACTCTGGAACTTGGAATAAATGTATTTGAAAATTTATTTTCTAACAAACTTGTCATATTAAAAAAAAAAAAAAATTGTAAAAGCTACTAGATTCAAATCGTCCTCACTTTTAAAAGTTAACAGTTGGGTGTTCACTTTTTGAGTGAAGTTCTCAACGAACTGGCTATTAAGGGAAAATATTATTTTTGAAAATAAAATGATAAAAATGTCTTTTCTAAGGCTGGAAACATATATTATGTCGGCCAAGAGAGCAGTGGTTTGTAGGAGGGGTGTTTTGATTATTTTGTATAAAAAATTAATATGTTTTGAACAGGTAGCTTTTTGCAAATTTCTTTCAAAAGTTGAATATCTATTTATGAACTTCCAACATTCGGAGCAGAGCCGTAACAAGGCCCCCATTGAAAATGATAAAAAAGATTTTCCCTTATAAAATGATTGAAATACCCTTGAGTTTCAAGTGTGGGAACATGGTTTAGCACAGAAATATAAAAAATAAAGTAGTAATTCATTCTCCAAGCGGATGACATTCTCCAAGTGGACAACGTAAAAGCAAACTGGGGATCGCGTCCTGCTCGGCAATAGAAGTCCTAAGCACCGTATCCTGCGCAAAATGGCGCCCTCTTCCATTAATTTTCTCCTCGTCCTCTTCCTTCTCTTGTTCCTCGACTCTCATTCTCCCTCCGAGGCAGTGACGCTACGCCCTCCTTTCTGGAAGTCATGGTGGCCGAGGCGCAGCAACGAGCATTTTTCCACTTACCAATACGAAACCAGATACTTCACCCAGACGCTCGATCACTTCAGCTTCAAGCAGTTGGGCTCCTTCCAGCAGAGGTACCTCCTGAACAAGCACCACTGGTCCGGCGCCCTACGGATGGGTCCCATCTTCTTCTACTGCGGCAACGAAGGCGGTATCGAGTGGTTCGCAGAGAACACGGGCTTTATGTGGGATATAGCCCCGCGCTTCGGCGCCATGCTAGTTTTCGCTGAGGCATGTTCAATTAGCTCCTCTCTTTTCCTGTTCTGCTGTTTGCTTCCTATCCTTTGAGATTTTCTGTTTCCTGTTTGGTCTTTGTTGATTAAATATACGAATCATTTAAGATGAAACAAGGGCAAACAACACCTGATTCTCTTTGTTTTGATCGAACTGGTCACTACGACGTTCTCTACCATGAAATATTCGGTTCGCGAGCGCCGATGGCTTCACAATTCTCTTGTTTCATTGTTTCCCGTGTGGTTGTTGTTGAAATATGACTTACCCAAGAGGATAAGAGGCAAATCAAACGTGAGCCTTGACGACCTTTGTTGTGATTGATTTTTTTTTTTAATGTTTAACTAAAGCTTCACGCTCTCTAACATGAGGCATCGGCCCTATTTCTTTAACGTGAAATATTGGGAGTTGTATCTGCATACCTTTTTCACCATTGCTTAGAAAAATTATCGAGCTTTCTATGTAAATAACGATATAAAGTTTATCATTGTCGTGCATGCAAAATGCAATACATCTTGCTCCTACTCCCGGGATTCTGCTGTGAGTACTGCAGCTGAAGGTTTCATAATTAAGGTGTTCTCGAGGTTCGATAAATATCCTAAGTTTTCTGCTTACGTAATTTATTTAGTTGGATCTTGTGAAAATAGAACGCCAATGATATCTCTTCTCCCTTTAATTGGATTCAATGTCTGAGGATTTATCATGAAAGTGATCCCTTGATGTGTTAGGGACTGAGGGTTACAACAAAAGTTACGCAAAAGTTGTAACAAATAAATGAGAGCAATAAATAAAGAGGGAATCACAGTAATCTATAAAAATCATAATACTTTTGCAATGTTTTGCATGTCTGCTTGGTGGTATAATGAATGGTGGATCTGGTTCATCCGTGATGATCTGTTTATCATAATGTTTCCCCTCATAATGGTGTGGTCAACTCAGTGACACCCAACTTGCGTGTTAAAAATGAAAATGACTCTGCCAAGGTCTTTGTGAATATATGAACTGGTTAAAGGTGTGTGGAGACATTGTAGATTTTCTTTCCAATAAAATGACGGTCAAGTTCTAAAAGTTTGTCCATAACAACCGGTTAGCAGGAATACCAAGCACCACTTGATTATCATCTTATAAGAGAATGAGATTTCATGATCAAATCTAAGATCCTTGAGAAGTCAGTGCAGGCAAAATAATCTACATGATGGCCATGGCCCATGATACAATACTCTGCCTCAGTGGAGGATCAGGAGATAGTATTTTGCTTCTTAGTTATTAGATTTCCATGGTAAAGGGCTATTGGTCAATCGTGGTGCTGTATCCTGTAATTGAGCAATCTGTTGGGCAGTTTGTTGTGGGGCAGTCGGTTTCTTTACCTAGAGAGGATTTAGGATAACCAAGGATATGAAATGCAGTCTCATGATGAGGTGACTGTGGAGCTCACTTAAATTGACTTTACATTTGCAAGGATGCATAATGTTGGGTCCTGCAATGGTTAAGTATATCTTGTCTTATCTTTCTTTTGTACGAAGTTGGATTATATATTATTTCACCTTTCTTCTTTGTAAGATAAGGTTTTTGCATCCATGGGAGAATTAGTGGGTTTGGATCTGAAAAAGGCCAGTATCATTTAGAAGATGTAAGATAAGGTTTTTGAATCCATGGGAGAATTAGTTGTAAACTATGATTTTGAGCAAATTCTGCAAAAAGTACTTGAACCTAACCAGATTTTGAGGTGAACATGCTACTGCAAGAAGTCTTTATTTTAAAAAACCTAACATTCATCATCTCCACAATTTCAATGTCATTGACATGTATGAGAAGGGTGACACACTGATCACCTTATTGTTTAATAAAGAGTGTGATGAACCTAAGATTAAACAAGGGCTGCACCTATGAAAGCAGTAGTCAACATATTGAACTAGATGAATACTCTGTGAGACCGGATATAGATGTGTGGGGCCTGCATACTTGTCACCAGGAGCGGAGTCCAGAGGGGGTGGGGTGGTGGGGGAGGGGCCATGGCCCCCCCTCCAATCTTCAAAAAAGAAAATTTTACATGTGATTTAAAATAATTTTCTTTTTGCCTATGTAACAATTTTGAAAAATTATATTTTGGCCCCTGTTAAAATTCTTTTCCTAGCCATTTTATTGAGTTTTCTTGTCTTTACAACTATCTAAAAGGATCAAATTATCATTTGCACATCCTTCTCAATATTGGCCTATGCAGTACCCGAATTAAGGGATGCTTGAATGATTGCTATAAGCCTAAAGTTGTGCATGGATCATTATCTAACATTCAATATGAATTTCCTAACCTATCTTATTCAATCCATGAAATTTATCAATTGGCCATTCAGCAAGGCAGACACAAGAGTGTCTTTTTATGCGGGTTGTGAATAGTAATAGTGGACTTCCAACAGGGAAATTTTCTATAGAATATTTCACAATGTGCTTGCGATTACATTGACAGAGGTCCTCTTTTATGATACTAAATATGATAGTTTTATCCTGCAACTCTGGCAACTTCTTTTCTCTTACAACTTCTTTGTTCTTAACACTCCATATTTCTAGCGTCCAGGGAATAGTCACTTCAACAAATGTTGATTGTTATATTGTACATTGGCGTATAAACTATGGATATAATTAACGTTTATTGTTTTAAGCAATCTTTATGCCCTTGGTTATTTGTACCAATAAATGATACACAAGAATAAGTTATTCCTTTTCATTAAATCACATTATCCAGTTGAATTAATATAGTAGATGCAATTTGGGTGAGAATAGAATATGTCAACATATTATATATGCTGTTATTTTTCTTCAAAGTATACTTCAATGGTCTGACTTTATGAAATTAATTAATTTGCAGCATCGTTATTATGGCCAATCCTTGCCATATGGAAGCAGGGAGAAAGCATACCAGAATGCTGATACTTTGTCTTATCTTAATGCTGAGCAAGCTCTTGCTGACTTTGCAACTCTAGTTATTGACCTCAAAAGAAATTTTTCTGCTGAAGGATGTCCTGTAATTTTATTTGGGGGCTCTTATGGAGGAAGTAAGACAGTCTACTGCATGCATCAAATTTTATTATGTCAATGTACTTCAGTAGGGCACATGGTCATACAACGAAGGGACCAAATAGGGTCTGCTATGTTCCTCTGTATTGTGATGCACATTTTTATAAGTACATGTAGTTATATATGTTCGTCATCGAGTGACGTTTTGCTTTAATTTGAACTTTGTAGTGTTAGCTGCTTGGATGAGGATGAAATATCCACATATTGCTGTTGGAGCTCTTTCTTCATCTGCACCTATATTGCAATTTCAGGATATTGTGCCATCCCAATTTTTTTATGACATCGTGTCCAATGACTTTAAGGTAAACAAAATTCTTATGGAAAATTTCTTATGTTAAACATTCTGACTAGATTCTGTGTATGGGTGTTAAATAACTTGCTTCTTATCCTACCTTTGTGTTTCTTCATAATGCAGAGAGAAAGTTTGAGCTGCTTTAGATGTATAAAGGAGTCCTGGAATATTCTTGAACATTTGGGCCAGACAAGTGAAGGCTTGGCAAATCTTAGCAGAAGCTTTAACTTATGCTGGTCCATTGAACTAATTTCTGAAACATTTATTATGACATTTTTACAAGTGCATTGTTCAACACTGCTATCATGCCCTTACAATTCTTAGCCAATGATTTTATATAATTTTTAGGAAGCTAAACAGAACCCAGGATCTTGCGGATTGGTTGAACTCTGCCTACAGCTATTTGGCCATGGTGAACTATCCCTATCCTGCAAACTTTCTGATGCCTTTGCCAGCATTCCCAATAAAGGAGGTAGTTCCTTCCACAGTGGCTCTACATTTGTGGTCTTCTGTCATTTCCATTTTTGTTTTCAGCAATGAGCATGATTTATTATCCTTGTAACTTAAATTTTATTTTTACCAGGTTTGCAAAAGAATGGATAGTTATCCTGATGGGACAGGTATTCTGGATCGTATATTTGGAGGAGTTAGCATTTACTACAATTATACTGGATCTGTTGATTGCTTTGATATACGCGATGATCCTCATGGAATGAATGGCTGGAATTGGCAGGTATTGATTGTAGATATAACTTTGTCTCCTTAATTTTTTCACTAAAATGATTAGAAAGAATTGTTCACTCATTTACCTTTAACAGGCTTGTACTGAGATGGTTATGCCCATGTCTAGCAATGAAGAAAGCAGCATGTTTCCTCCTTACTGTTTTGACTATGATGCTTATCAAGATCAATGCATAAAGGAATTTGGTGTCCGCCCAAGGCCCAAATGGATAACCACTGAATTTGGTGGTCATGTAAGGCTTTTTGTATCTATCTGTCTTCATTAGCTTTTGCCAGGTGTTTTTATGTTTGAACAAGTTCTTCTAACAATCTAAAAAACCAGTGATGCATATTGGACAAATCTTTGACAAGATATTTTTCCAACAATATGGAAAATCATGCCTCATATTACTTAATATTATGAAAGTTTTTATGTGTTCAGATGTATGTCAGCCAACAACAATCATATAGTCTACCTCTGTATATGTACCTGATATTTTCGTGATTCATGCACATACACACACATATGTGGCTTATTTATTACATGCCGGGATGGCATGGTTATAATGCAGCTTCACATCTGCAGATTTTTTCTTGAGATGGATAGCAAGCCCATCCCCGGAAATGAGAAAACTACCAAGTTGGGAGCTAGATGGTAAACATGTAGAGCTAAGAGCATTACATAGTAAACGTTCATATAGCTCCCAGACATTTTATTTTCCCAGAGATTTCAGCTCACAGTTCTCCAATCTGGGCAAGAGTTCTCTCACATATTCAAAAATAACAGAGGGAGGCTGAGAAGAGCAAAAGCTATCACTTGACTAACAAAACCATTTGTGCAAGTAGTGTTGCTTTCGAAGGTAGTATAATTAGTTTTGTGGTAATACAGCATTATTAAGACTATAAGTATAACGAACTTTGTCTGACATTGATATTAAATACTGTAAGATTGCATTGACTTAGTAAAAACTTGTGCCATTAGGCCACAGGCAAATAGAATCACAGTTTTTGCAGCTCCTTTCTTAATCGTCTTATTTTTTGTTCTTGCTCCCTTCTCTATGGATGAATCATGTACAAACTAAAAACCACAATCTTCAGTAAGAACAAATTTATAAAGAAGGATTAACCAGACAACCTTAATGTGTACCATGGAAGAAAGGAACGCCAGAAAAAGGAGACAAGATTATTGTCTCCATGATTACTTGATGACTTGTTACTGAAGCTCATAATATGTTTCTTTAGAACAAGATTGAAAAGAAGAAATTGCATGACTTCAGAATGCTAAGCATCTCTCTTCCCCACTTCTATATAATTCAGACTGACCCCATTTGTGTAAGAATCTGGATGTGAAGACGTCTCTCCGTCTGTAAATCTGTTATTAGAGAGGAAAAACAACAAAGAGAGGCAATGGAGTAGACGAGAAAGCAGTCGGCGTCTAGAGAGAGAGGCAGCCGCTGCGATAGATCTTCATTAACATCACATAACCCTGATTAGGGTACAACAAATATGTACAATAAAGAATAAACAATTACAGGAACGCCACCGGTAAGTGACCTTGGGCGTGAGAACATAAAAAGAATGGATCGGGTCTAAGTAGACCCGATCCCCATACGCTAACAGCCCCCCTCAAGTTGTGCATCAGATTTAATCATGCACAACTTGTTCTTCAAATTTCAAAAGTGTTGCCCTGTGAGACTTTTGGTAAAGAGATCAACTATCTGTTCATGTGTGGAGATATAAGTAGGCAAGATCTCTTCTTCTTCAACTTTTTGACGAATAAAATGTTGATCAATCTCTATGTGCTTGGTTCGATTATGTAAAATGGGATTGAAAGAGATGTTGATTGCACTCTGATTGTCACACAACAATGAAGACCGAACAATTGGAAGAGTAAGCTCTCCAAGTAAATGACGNTTGCAAACCCATTTTTGAGGATCATGAGTACTATAGCCGGGAGGTTGCTCCATGTATACTTCCTCCTTAAGAATGCCATGAAGAAATGCATTTTTGACATCCAACTGATAAAGGGGCCATCCATACGAGACTGCAAGAGAAATAACCACACGAATGGTTCCCATCTTGATGACTGGACTAAATGTTTCATCATAGTCTTTCCCATGTTGCTGAGTGAAACCACGCGCAACAAGTCGTGCTTTATGTCGATCGATGCTACCATCTGGCTTATATTTTAATTTGTAAACTCATTTTGAGCCCATGACATTTTTATCAGCTGGACGAGGAACAATCCGCCAAGTTTGACATTCATGCAAGGCTGCCATTTCTTCATTCATTGCTTCAACCCAACATCTTTCATTACTTGCATGATGATAAGATTTCGGCTCCACCTTTTTGGTGATTTCTGTCATAAAGAGTTGGAAATCAAGAGAAAAGTTATTATAGTTCACCCATCTGTCAATAGGATGTCGCACACGATGTGACTTGCGTGGGGCTGCATCTGAAACGGATCGCCTAGAATAGACCTGACCTGAGAATCGATTATGTATGGGTGGATCCCTCGGCTCTGAAGATGGAGGTATGCTGTCCAAGGAGGTGTTTGCAACTGCCTCGGGCTCATCAATATCGTGGGACGTGTGTTCAGGCAGCACGTTTCCTCCCTGTCTTAATAATTCAGCATGTAACCAAGTATCATAAACCTCATTTTTGTTTTGAGACGCCACAAGTGGAGCCTTGGGATCCTGTAACCTGCCTTCATCAAAAACAACATGCCGTGAAATATGCACACGTCCAGTTTTAGGGTTGTAACATCTATAACCCTTGTAGTTATCTGCATACCCTAGAAATCTACACAAAATAGCACGGTCTTGAAATTTGTTTCGTAAAGAGATATCAATATGCACATAGCATACACATCCAAACACACACAAGTCCTCATAATTTGGTTGTTCTTGCTGTAATAGAAAGAATGGAGATTTTCCATCAAGTAAAGCCAGTGGTAATCGGTTTATAACATGAACAGCTGTGTGAAATGCCTCGGTCCATAATTTCATGGGTAGATCAGTGTCATGCATCATACTGAGTGCGCTTTCAACGATATGTCTATGTTTCTTTTCAGCAATTCCATTTTGCTGAGGTGTATGTGGACACGAAATTTGTCTAGTGATCCCATTATTTAGCAAGTATTCAGTAAATTCATTGGAAGTAAATTCACCACCACCATCACATTGAAAATGCACAATATTACTGGAATATTTATTTCGAATCAAGGCATGAAATTGAGTAAACAAATGGAAAACTTCAGATTTATGNCGACCATGCCATATAGAAGGCTTATTATAATCGGCAACATTAACTTCACTATGATTGGGAAGACACGAATCTGAGATGTAAGGGGTGGACAACTTTGGAGCTTCTTGAAGAACATACATATTCCCTTTGCGAGTGCCTTCAGCGAATGTCCTCTTGGTTTGAGCATCCTTGACATAAACAGAAGACGGTGTAAATTCAATAGAGGAATGAGTATCATCTATAAGCTTAGACACTGATACAATATTCTTCTTGACACTGGGCACGACAAGAACATTTTTCAACGGAATGGAGGAAGAACCCATAGATATTTGTGCATTTCCAATGTGTGTTATCGTGTGATGGGAGTCATCTCCCGTGACAACTGAACCTTTATCTAAATAGGGAAAAACACTAGAGAGATTACCTGTCTCACTAATAACATGAGCTGCTGCCCCAGAGTCCACATACCACTCTCCTTGATCATTTTGTTTCAAATTAAGCTTAGATAAGGCTGTCATGAGGAGTTGTTGCACATCTGCTGGAACATTTGGTGTTGAACTTGATCCTGCGGGTGCCTTGTTTTCACGCCTGCCCTGATTACCTTTGTTTTGAGGATTGTGCCAACACTCTGATTTAACATGCCCTTTCTTATTGCAGTAAAAACAAGTTGGCACCCTTCTAGCTGTGGCATTAATGTCTGGTGGTGTCGGAAGGATCCCCCTTCCCATTCCTGTCTGAGGAGTCCAAGGCCGTGTACGATTTCCCTGTGAAGTATGTGTCTCCGTGATCAACACATTGTGATTGTTGGAAATAACTGAATGTCGTTGGATACGACTGGCTTCATGTTGAAATAGCTTAGCTTTCAAATCTTCAAAAGATGGAAGGATGGGAAGAACTTCCAAGGCCGTGCAGAAAATGTCAAACTCCGTTCCCAAACCGCTCAAGGCTTGTTGTACCTTATCTTTATCGCTGACGGGATGCCCTATGGCTGCAAGCTGATCACTTACATTCTTTATTTCATTCAAGTATTCCAAGACACTACGCGTCCCACGCTTTATATCCTGAAATTGCCTCTTCAATTGCAAAAATCGAGCTTCGGATACTTGAGAATATGTTGTGGCAAGGGTAGTCCACAACTCCAAGGCTATCAAGTCATCATCAATGCTTCCCAAAACTTCCTCTGACAAGGTGGAAGTGATGTATGCAACAAGCGATTGGTCATGAGCCATCCAAAGTTCATGTTCCGGATTGTCAACAGTCTCATATTCAATGCGAACTTCAGCCCCAATCGTGGATCCAGCAGCTTCATTCCCCACGACAATCCTTTTTACTTTCCGGTTAACAAACTTGGGAGGTGCTGGAGTAGTTCCATCCACATGACCATAAAGCCTATGACTTTTGATAAAAGGAACAAATTGACGTTTCCAGGTCAAGTAATTGCTGTGATTCAACTTTTGATAAATGAGTTGAGAGAGAAAGCTAGAAGAAATAAGGGAAGGAGCCGGCTGATCCATGACGATAAAGTGAAAAGAGATTAGGGCAAATTCCAGAAGTTAGGTCAAATATGGAATTAGGGCAAACGACAGAAATTAGGGCAAATCTGATTTCAGATTTAGAGAGCTCGATGGAAAGCAAAACTGAAATCGAGTAGATTAGGGCAAATCAAAAATTCAGATTGGGGGAAATTGATCAGGATTAGGGCACAAAACTGAATTCAAAAAGAGGAATCTAGGGCATCAAACTGAAAGCGCCCAGTTTGAGAGTACTAACCGGAGGAATCTAGGGCATCAAACTGAAAACGCCCAATTTGAGAGTACTAACTGGAGGACGAGGCGACCTGGCTCTGATACCATGTAAGAATCTGGATGTGAAGACGTCTCTCCGTCTGTAAATCTGTTATTAGAGAGGAAAAACAACAAAGAGAGGCAATGGAGTAGACGAGAAAGCAGTCGGCGTCTAGAGAGAGAGGCGGCCGCTGCGATAGATCCTCATTAACATCACATAACCCTGATTAGGGTACAACAAATATGTACAATAAAGAATAAACAATTACAGGAACGCCACCGGTAAGTGACCTTGGGCGTGAGAACATAAAAAGAATGGATCGGGTCTAAGTAGACCCGATCCCCATACGCTAACAATTTGTACTCCATGTTCTCAATGTTATTTTCAACTTTTAACATGTAACTATGGGAAGCATGTGCTTTGATATGATATTTATCTGGCAGACTAAACAAGAGCATTACATCTAATGATATTATCAATAAGCACACATGGATGAACTCAGAAAACGTGCATATGTTATTTATCCTATGTCAACTGTCTAACTGGTTTATTAGGTTCTGTTGTAGGATTTAGAAAGAGACTTGAAGCACTTTGGCAGCAATATCATTTTCACAAATGGATTATTAGATCCTTGGAGTGGGGGCGGGTAAGCTTGCGGTGCTTCCTTGAGAACCAGATATTTTTTTCATTATGGCACTGGATTGCAAAGAATTTAATTTGGACATTCTCCATGTTTTATGACAGTGTGCTGCAAAATGTGTCAGATAGTATAATATCACTTGTAACTGAAGAAGGTATGCCTCATAAAATTGATCCTTTTTGCTTGGTGCGTATTGTACTTATTTTGTTGGCTAATTACATTTGTCAATCTTGAAGGTTTGTCTTATCAGCTTGTAGTTATTTGCTTGTCTTTATTAATTTTAGGCTTTTTTTTGGAGTGTTTACTGGATAATTTTGTAAATCTCGGAAGTTCATAGACACCAATGTTGTTGTCAGCAATTTCTGGGTAAGGGTTTTCTGGGAAGTGTTCTTTTGGTTTCCTTGTCTGGGAAAATTTCAGGGATTCAAAAAATTAAAAAAGTAAAGAATAATAAATTTATGAATTTACAAGTCCTCTACTTGTTTACAGAAATATTGACAAACATTTGTAAGGTTTTTTAAATTTCAATGAACAAAAAATGGAAAATATACTTTTTAAATACATACAAAAAAACTTCTTTAGGAAAAAACGTTTTGACATTATTGCACAATATTGTATCTGTTTGTCCGAGGAAGTGTGCATTTTTGTGTCTTGTGTGTGTGTGGCGTGAGTAAATACATAGTTTTTCATATGTTGTCTATGTATTTTCATATGCCAGTGTGACGTGGGTGCGTATGTCTGTGTCACTATAAATGTTATTGTATATTATGTACTTATTTTTATGTAACATTCTCAAACTTTTTTGGCTTTTGAGGATCAGTTATTCCTTTGAGCATGAACCCCATCGGCTCATAAGAGCTGAATTGAGATCCAAGCAGCCAGATGCTCTGCAAACTTCTGATGAATTTGACTTGCCCCCACGTATGCCTAATACGTTGATAGCAATGGTGGGATCTGCTACCAGT
>JAANDH010000246.1:0-41060 GCA_011799765.1 Nymphaea thermarum | reverse complement strand
TTTTAAAGACGTTCTCTTAAATAATAGCAATCCATCTCGATATGCTAGGTGTAGTCACGAATGTACGTCTGCTGTTTACGTAAATTACATTGTTGTTTATGTAAATTACGTTGTGTTGTCAAAACACGAGTTCGTGGGTTCCTTCAATTAGATACCTGTGTCATATGATATTTTTCTTAACCAAAAAATTTCCATTGCTCTGATCACCATGACTTTACTGTGGTTCATCCGATGAAAGAGATGCTTTCTACTGTTTTCTACAACACCGTAAGGAAGTAACTGACCTATGAATATAGAACTCGTGGTTGAGTAGTGACTATTCATATAACCTCTTAACCATAATCTACGTAAACAATTTATTTCAAAGAAGGCGAAGATGGAAAAAATTTCCCTTGTTAATAGATCCTCTTATATATTCGATCCACAGAACTTCACTCATCTGTTGCAGAGCTATGTTGAAATTGACTTGCAATATTATGAATTGCATTTGCATGGATTATATCTGGCCTGTTACCGCTGGTGTGGTGTTTGGCTTTGATGGGTTGTCCAAATGTACTGTTGAGACAGTCTCTATCGTACAAGGGCGTAAAATGTAAACAAACACTGGACTGAGTGTCAATGGGAGTGGAATTCATGTACAGATAAATATAGTCCTATCTACATAATCTTGTGTACGTATATTTTAATACACCCTTGATCACTGCATTGTGACTGGAAGTATGCCAATTAGTAACTAGAATCATTGTGAAGAAATTTGCCTGTAGAAGCAGTCAGCTACTTGAAGTTTTGAAGTGACGTAAGGCTACACTACCTTCCCCAAAAAAAAAAAAAAATACAGGTTTTATTGATGCGAGAAAAATGTCGATAAAGGCCAGATGAACGCCGGTGAACCTATTTTAGACATTTAAGATATCGGTAAAGTTGATGCCAGTACAAGCTTTTCTGACGTTTTGACAAATTGTCAGTGTACTCGTATCTTTACCAATTTCTAGCATTTGTGGGTGTCAGTACAGAAGGTTCAGTAAATAACAGAAATTGTTTACTGATATTTCTAATGACAAAAAGAAAACATCAGCAAAGACATCCTACCAATGTTTAGATGGGTACCCGGCCCGGTTGGGTCGGGTCCGGGCTGGGCCTGGGCCTGGGCTTGATGTGCGGTCCGGGTAGGCCCGATCCGATCCGGCCCGTTTATAACTAAAAAGTTATTTTATAATTTAAAAATAATTTTTAATACCAAACAGGCCGGGCCAAGCCGGGACCCGGGCTATCGGGCCGACCTGGGCCGGGTTTAATCGGGCCAGCCCGGCCCGTTGCCCAGGTCTACCAATGTTGATGAAAACTTTTACTGATGTTACGGTGAATGCTGGTAAAAGTTTAGTTAATTTTTTTACGTAATGAGTGCTACTTACATAACCCAATACAGGGTAAAATTGCATGACAAAAGTGTACAAACATAGTACAGTTAAACTCAAACAACATTTTGATAGCGTTAGGCTCCACCAAATTGGCAGGATTCACCTACAATTCAAAACCAATAAACAATTTGTGTGCATTATAACTACCAATGGCAATTGAAGTGGATGAGATCAATAACATTTCATGACCAAGTGCAACAAGTAGAACCAACTAAATAAGTATTGGTGCTCATAAAGAACAATGGAGAAATGAAGGATGACTCTTACTTACATGTCAATTTGTTTTCATTTTCATTCACTCAATCATGTTTCTGGAATTTTGTTCTTGTAATCAAACTTTTATCCCTTTGATATTTACAATTGGAATTAAATAACTGATTTCTAATCTAACAAAAGGCAACTTTCAAAAATGATAGTACAACGCCGTGTCATAAGGGCATTTGAGGGTTCAATATTCACAAACCTCACAAAAATCTACATTGAACAATATATGTCCTATAAAACACGTACATACAAAGACATTGTTAGTGGGCCAAACAAAAAAACCATCAATAATAATTACTAAGACAGAATTGAGAGAAACTAAGGAGGTGTTGGAAAAGGGAAAGAATGTTACATGTCTGAAATTGCTTCTAACAATTAAAAACTGTAGGCAAAAATAGTAGAAAACATAACCGAATGAGTCTGCCATAACTTCAAAGTAACTAAGGCAGTTTAGTCATGTGAGGCGAATTTCACGAGCCAATCTTCATGCTTATCACATCTTGCTTCTAATGCGTTGACTTTTTGCTTCAATTCAGCATTTTCTTGATGAAGTTCTCTATTTCTTGGGCCATCATCAAAGAACTGTGAAGGGCTCACACCTATCCTCATTGTTTGTACTCGACCATGTCCATCTTCTCCCATCACCTACGATAACAAATCACTGCTTTCAGGTGCACCAAATGCTCATAATTCAGGCAAGTTAACAATCGTTTCCTCCCATTGTTCATATTAAATGCCAAAATGCATGGTCAATATACATAAACCTGAAAGTAAAAAAAACATATCAATGGCACTTATAATAACATAGTTGGACTCTGGATTAGAATAATTGGCATCACTGCTAGTTTGAGCTGCAATGAAGACCTCAACACATGATGGTTATAATCCACTTTCTCCAAACTGTACATTGGAATAAATAATGTGTCTATAACACTGTTCAATATATAACAACCACATGAACTCTTAAAATTCAAAATAATAATTTACCTTTTGGGCCTTAAATCTTGTGAAAGTTTGGTACTGGTAGTATGTTGGTATTTTTGCTTTGCACATCCTCGTGTATCCACTAATTTTCTACAACACCAAACATCAAATAGAATATACAACATATGTTCACTATGATTTATGACATGAGGTTTGCATACCGTGGACATATTTTCAACAAAATATTGCATACTTTTTTCCCAATGATCAATTGGAATATTGCATTTCAACTTGAATTGTGTGTGACATGCTTTTTGGCCAGAAAACGTTTTGAGAATTTTTTTGCACTCATACGTCCAATATCTATAAAGATGTGCGAATTTATGCGTTTTCAACTGTGAAAAGAAACCCTTTCTACTTCGTCAAACTCATACTTTTCTTGTTTTGAAAACATAAAAGAGGACATTTGATGTCGATCATATTGCCAAATAGAAAAGTACGAATACATTAATTACTTGCACACGCCTCCAAAGATCTTCCTTGAATGATTTTGGCAACAATGCAAAGTCGTCAAAAACCAGAAGTGTGATCTTGGGGTCTCGAGCTTGTGTTCCGATGTATGTTGATAGCTATTGTCACTCTTGGCCAATTGGTTGACCCAATGGGTTCATGCAAAGCTTATGCTTCTAGCCATTTTTTCAATTGCACATTTCTTGCTAGGGGTTCATCTGTTTGAGGCTATTATTACAAATAAGTCCCTTACTGTACAAAAATTTCTATATCAAAATTAGTGCATGCATTACCCAAATAATCTTCATTATAAGCATCAACTTCTTGTGTGCTCTCATCTCACATGTCGATGATAGAAATATCATCTACTTGTCATTTGAAATACAACAAACACATAACTACGCAATGTTAGATAGAAAACTTGATAGAGAGACATAGTGATAAACAAAGAAAACATTGAACAAATACGTCAAATAAAAAAACTGACATGTATTTACAAGTAACTAGGTAAACTTTAAAACTATACAAACTATCAGCCACAATTCCCTATTTATTATCCCTAACCCATTAATATTATCATCAACAATATCAACTTCAACACTTGATGAGTTGTGTAGATCTACAACACAATTATTATTATCTCCAATATTTCTCCTCCTAATATAGCATACATTTCAATAGGATTTATTTTAATGACAATATGCTAGTTGTTGTTTACTGGATCCTCCATAGGTTGTGTCTCACATGCTAATACAAATGATTCATACTTCTTACATTTGAAGTTAGCATTAATGCATGTGAACCCAAACTTATCTTCTTGAATGCTCAGTCATGTGAAGCAAATACATCGTATCATTTACATTTAAACATAAGTTTCTTGCTATAAAATACATTTATAATATCAGTTATATATCTATAATATACAACTTTGCCAATAATAAAATTTCTATCTCTTGTGCTCGAATAACTAGAAGTCTGTGGATGAACAACTATGCCACTGTTCCAGTATTTCGTATATGTGTTTTTGTTTGTTGTACGAAATCTGAATTCATCAGATATTAAACGTTTGTATAAGAACATTTTCTTGTTTGGGAATTGAGACAACCATATAATGTCTTTTGTAATATCTTGACTTTCATTGTCATGTTTTTTACAAATCTGTGATATTAAACATACAACTATACGTACTTAATCACAAAATGGTGTTTATGTTGGAGAGAGGAGGCATACATGATTTTGAGACCGATCTAAAAATTTGGCTTTGTAAACACATTTAATGTCATGGGGGCTTCTCCAACATTGATATTTGACCAACCTCAAGTTTTGCCTATGCAAGTAAATACTGACATTATACCCTTTGAATATGTATGTAATAAACAACGTAACACATGCATGTGAAGTGATTGTTCTAATTGAATATATGGTTTTACTGCCTTATGATTGAATAATATATAAGTATATCCTTGCAGGTTAATTAACATGTCCATGGTTATCAACTCATATGTGTTTAATTGATGGCCCATTCAAACCACATTGGCTTCATTATCGGAATCTACAACAATTTTTTTTTTGTTTTCCTTTCAGCATGTTAAATCTTGTTTTTATACGATGGTAATATGTTGAACAAAATGTCATACATTCATCTAGCAAATATCTCATTGCAATGAAACCTTCTAGATGGATTTTATTATGTGCATAATATTTTAACCTGAATAAGTACCTGTCTATGTTGAAAACAGAAAAACAATCTTAACATATGTTTAATTTATAATTTTATACATAAAATGAATTGTATACCTCTCAATAGGATACTGTAGTATTGCATTGATCCACCCAAGCAAACTTCATTCGATAAATGAATTATTAAGTATATCATGATGTTGAAAATAGTTGGTAGAAGTATTGTCTCTAATTGACAAAGTATGAATATAATTTGTTCTTCCAATTGTTGCAAGATCGCACATTATGACCAGCAAGAGATTAAGCTTGTTTGATAATAACATGTATAAGACCAAAAGAATAGACTTCTTGAGAAGTATGTGAAAATCATGGCTCTTTAGGTTTGAAATCTTGTATCTCCATAATTGTATTTTTCATGAGATATTGGCTGAATAATCATTTGGAATTTTCAAGTTTTTCAACACATAACAAAAGGTATCTTTTTTTTCCTGCTCATGTTATAGCAAATAGAAGGAAGTATTTATCTCTTTGAATTATGTTGTTGACAAGCATTTAATGGCTGCCTTATGTTCATTTCTTTCAAATCTAGTCAAACATTTAAATGATCTTTTTCATTTGTTGTGTAGACTTAACAATATATCAATGATATTAGCATATATATTATTTTCATTATGAATAATGTCTAAATTTTGGCATAAGAAATTATGTTCTCAATAAAGCAAAGTAAAAAAAGACTTCTTTTCTTTCACTTATATGTGAATCTTTCATTAGAGCTCGAACTTCCATCCACATGATCATCTGCCAATGTCATATTTTGCAACAATTTAGAACCCAATAATGGAATTGGAGCTGGCCTCATTTTCATAGTATCATCAAACAAATGTTCACCTTTTGAAACCTATGAGTTATAAGCAGCCAACAATGATGCCCTATATAACACATTTTTTTGTTGTACTTCAGTTTGTAGCTACATATATCACTATGATAAAGTGGACACACTAGGTTGCCCTTAAGAATATCCTATAAAGTTATTTCTAGTACACAATGAAGCAACATGCATTTGAAAATATTCCATTATGAAAGTCAAATATGCATACTCCTTCATGCATGCCATAACATATTCAATTCATCAACCAACTGTTGCAGGCAATCATTTGTCACATACGCTTGGAGCTATTGGTCCTAAGATGAACAACAATAACAAAATATAGAGCTGCTTCATACAAATCTAAGGTGACAATTATATAAAATCAGGGAAATAGACTAGATGCTGTAAATTGAGCTCAAATTCAAAATTTTGAATGAGTTAAAGCTGTTAGTTACTAAACCTATATGTACAATTCGAGCATCAGTTATAAATGGTGGGTGCATGCCATAAAAACTCTTTCATGAAGCACCATATGTTGGGTGCCCAGCACTTCAACAACAACTTGTTTTTTATTATTCCATGTCTTACGGTTGTGCAACATTAGACATTCTAAACAATCTCTAAAATTATGGTGTAATAGAAAAGTAATAGAAGTTCTTCATAGGTATCTTTTGACATGTAGTGGATATTTTGTTGCTGATTTCATGTTCATTTTTCCTCCATCGCGATGCATTGCATCTATCACATGTATCTTTCATTGCTTCATCATTTTTTAATAGAATACATTTATTAGGGCAAATATCAAGCATCCATTTCCAATTGGAGATGACCTTGAAGGTACGGAGCAACCCTCTAGGAACCTTTGAATCAATCATGACAAGGTATATAGACTTCACTTCTAGTCTTTCTTTGTGTCTCTCTACTTTTTTTTTTCTATTTTAACTACCTCTATTTCTCTCCCTCTACTTCATCGCAAGCTAATGAACGTCTTAAATTGTCTTCGGAGCTAAGGATACTGCTTGGAGCTCCAGGAGCATGGCCAAGACAACCATTCTCCTTATTTTTATTTTTTATTAGAATCTTTCTCCCTCTCATTTGAACTTATCTCTCTAGGTTGTTAACTTGCCTCTCCTTCTTTAACTTGTTTATCTCTTTTTAACTTGTTTTTCACTCTCTTTTTAACTTTCTCTCTCATTTCAACTGTTTTCTATTTCATTTTAACTTCTTTCTCCTTTTTTTTTACTTCTCTCACACTCATTTTCAACTTTTATTTCTCACTTTAACCTCTAATTCTTTTATTTTAACATCTCTCTCTTTTTATTTCTCTCTTTACTTTTTTTTTCTTTCTTTCACTCACTCTCTTTGTTAATTAATCTCTTATTTTTACTTTATTGTTCTCTTTTTTAATCTTTATTTTTCTTTTAGTAATCACTCTCTTCCTCTCTATCTTTTAAATCTCTCTCCCTCTATCTCCTTTTTTTTCTCTCTCTCCTTCATTAATCTCTCTATGAAAATCTCTACTATTAATGGCTCTCGCTCTTTTAATTTTCTCTCTCTTTTATTTGTGTCAATCTCTTTTTCTTTTTTTAGTAATCACAATTTATTTATTAATTTACCTCTCTCCCTTTATTTTATTAATATGCCATTTATTAATATCCTTCTCCTTTTTATTAATCTTTATCTTTGTTTTATTTTATTAATCTTTCCTTTATTGATCTCTCTGTCTTTTATTAATCTTTTCTTTATTGATCTCTATCTCTTTTATTAATCTTTCCTTGTCTCTCTCTATCTTCCCTTCGTTTCTTTTTTTCTCTCTCATTGTCTATTTTTTTCTCTATGTCTTGAAGGCTTGATCATTTGCAAATGTATATTATGATGGTGAGGATTTGGGGCAAGATATCTTATTTTCTTTTTATTTTTTAAGTTGGAACATGTCCAACCTGGGAAAACACCCAAATACATTTAATGTATATGTTAATTTGCATTGAGTATGTTAGTTTTTATTTTCAAACTACAAATGTATCCTTTACCCCTTTGAAATCCTATATTTTTAGCCTATCCATGGCCCACCTAAACTTTTAAACGAACCATTGAGATGAGAGTTTACTGTTTGATATGGATCAAAATCAAATTTGATATCATCCGTATAAATGTTTTTTTTAATATTCTATATCTATTTCACATAAATGTGCATGAGCATGCATAATCACATACCATCACTTCACAAAACATGAATAGAATTATGAACTTCTATTGACTCTTAAAAAAATAAGACTAAACCCTATCTAAGTAGAAACTGAAATAAGTAAATTCTTAATCCTTCCTTAGAATTCAAGGAAAACACTTTCCCAAATCATTATATTTGCTCCCTCTTTTCAAAAATTGATATTCAAAATCAAGTTCTTTTTAAACTTTTTCAAATATTACAAAACTCTTCCCTTTTTAGGCCTATGTCGAATCAAAGTATATTCTGTCCCTCTAATTCAATATCTTATTTTCGAAAAGAAAGCTTGAAAATATTGCTTTTACAAGGCACACAAATTGAAGTCATGCATTGCAAAACAAGCAATTTACAAATATGTTTTGCAATTATATTTTATCAAATAAGTTGAAAAACCTGATTTTAAAAACTATCTTCAATGATGTGTTCTTTATTACATTTGAGTTGTAGTGACAATTATTCAATGAACTCAAATGACTCGAAAATATCTCTTTGAACAATTTATTTTTTAAACTATTTGACATCTTTACATTTCAATCTTAATTTTCTGAATTTGCTATCATTTGGATTTTATTAAATACCCCTATGACCATAGCTTTATCCTCAGGCCACCACATTTTAAACTAAACCTCATTTGAACTTTTCAAAATTGTTCTTAATCTTTTGAAAAAAAATTAACTTGAGCATACATGCATATAGGATCTTAGGATAATACTTAAATATGATGAAATGTGCAAAAAAATTGCCTAGTTTTTTATTCCATTACCCCTATAAAGGTGTTGAGAATGACTAGACCTCATGTCGATAGGCGAGTCTCTTTCTCTATCTTATAAAAAAAAACTCACTTTTTGAAGCACTCCAAAAACCAAAATCAATTTTATGATATAAATAATGCACAACTAATACCCTGAGAAATTGACAATTTAGAGATTTGTGAAACAAAATCTCCAAGAGATATTTGGAAACAGCCATAGTTAATTTCATGTTGTTGATCAAACAAACAATTATATTCAACTACACAAACCAAAAGGTTATGAGAAGCTGGATAAAAGTGTTAGGCCAATTTCAACAATATGGCACTCTTTCCTCTTTATCATGTCATTTTGCTCAAAATATGTCGACAAGATGGTTAACATTGAACTTCGCAAGAGGTTAAAAAATGTAGTACAATAATTAATATTTGCCTCCCTAATTGATACCAAAAGCTTAATATTACGCGTTCAAATGGATCTTCAATTGTTTCCTTGATAATTGAAAACAAGTCACATTTCAATTTGCAAGATGTAAACAAATTCCACATCAAACATGTTGACACAGTATTTTGTTGGTTTTATATCTGGAACACAACAAGATCATTGAATAGAATAAATTCTAATATCCTTGCTACACTAATGTATTAACAATAAGTTTTCAATAATAGCATGAATCATGTATTGTTTCATGACAAACATGGATTGAGGGGTCACACCATCATGTTTAATTTGGGTCATCACCTTTATTATCTAATTTTATTGTCTCATTGCCTTGTACATCAAAGAGGATAGATAAATTTCCAGCATAGATCCTAGTCCACCATCCTAGGTAGTTAATTTTACAAAATAGGGTTCAAATACATGCTACTTTGCAACAATGGGTATTTTATCCATCTAGTTGCTGCATATCTATCAAGTCAACACCATAATGACACTGTTTATAATTATTATTTTTCCATTTTGTTTAGTCCTATACAAGTGTTTTATTTTTTCCTGAACAAGGATAAACTAGTAATGAATATGTAATGGTAAAGCGGGTTCTTAATACTAAATATTAAATGTTACAAAAGTAAAAGCAAGGGTAGTTGATGAATTTTCCTAATGACTTTGCCTATATATTGCATTTAGGAAATGTGATTTGTTTGAGTAAAGCAAAGACATACTTATGTCATTTCTACCGTTGGAGATTCTATTTATCATGCATTTTCTTAATTAATTGATTGTAGTCTCTCTCTCTCTCTCATTTTGAACAACATAGATTAAAAAGCCTGATTTTTAAACCCTTGTTCATCATTTAAATCCTGCTGCAATTAAATCCTTGCTTTGATTGGAGAGCACTGGGGTTGCATAGTTTTATATTGATTTTTAAAGCACTTTTGGGACTATTGCAAATATGATCTATGTAATTGATCCATTGAGTTCTATCACAATGGATGGTTCGCTGCATTTATTCAACCTCCATAATTTTGCTAATTCCCAATGAACCAGGTGTGAGTGATCTCTCTTTTTTCATCTCATATCTCTCTTGGGTCTTGTCCACTATAGCTAAGGTGCTTGCTTCCAAACTTAGAAAGTAAATGGCAAAATTGTTTTCCCCCTCACAATAAGTAGGTCCTTGTTTGATGCATATAGTATTGTCTTTGAAATGGAACATAACATTGCTAATGATGGTCACCCATATTTTATGCTTAAACTGGATCTTAATAAGATTTTCGATTCAGTTTCCCGACCCTTTTTATTTGACATGCTTTCTTACAAAGGCTTTGAGTCTAGATGTGTCCATTGAATTGATGATCTGGTCTATTGGCTAGATTCATTGTCTCACTTAATGGGCAACTAGCGAAACTTTTCATGTGCACCGCAAATTGAGATAGGGATGCTCACTTTCTCTGTTTTTTAACATTGTCTTAGAGACATTAGCAGTATTCTTTCAGCAAGCATCACACTCAAGTTTCATTGAGGCACCTGACATCGGTTCTTATCATTGTAGCCTAATGAAATATGCAGATGGTATTCTTATTTTTGGCTATGATACGATCAACCAAATGACTTTCCATTTATTGCTTCTCAAAGTATGCTCTGTGTTATAGGTCACTATTAATGAAATCAAGTGCAGTCTAGTCTTGCTTAATGCAGTTGCATATTTGCAACATGTAGTAGTGACTATTTTCAATTGCCCACTTCACACTTTGCTGATCACTTTTTTAGGTCTCCCTTGCGAGTAAGAGGAACCAAATGTTCAGAATGGCAACCAATGGTAAATAAAATCAAAAGCAAATTGTTCAATTGGACTGGGAGATATTTAACTATATAAGTTAATTGACATTAGTCTCTCTGGTGCATTACATAATTCCCCTATAGATGCCCTCATTTTACCTATCTCAATTAAGATCTCGAAGGACATTTCTTTAATTTATGGTTCAATTATTCTGGAATGACCCACTTTCAGAATCAATAAAGAGACACAGGATTGTTGTGCCTATTCTTTCCATACCCCTAGACATGTAGGACTCAATGTTCCCGACTTGTGATTGAAAACCTTACTACTCATTCTGAAAATATGGCATGAACATTGCATCAAATATGTCATATGCCAACACTTATTTCCCACACATAAAATACAAATCACTAGCACTAATGGGAAATCAAAAGTGCATTCTTGCCTCCCTCTCATCTCAGCTCCGTATCTTCATGAGCTCTTACTTTACAAATAATAAACCTAAGCTAAAGATGACATATTCAACCGATAAAACATATCCTTTTTTCTCTTGTCTCCTCCTTTCCCTCTTGCTCTTTCCATCGAGATGAATTGATCTCTTTTGCCATACAGTAGCACTCTCTGGATTTCTGTCTCCTAATAGTTAAAGGGAGAGCTCTCGAAATGTTAGAGAATGGAAAATGTTTCTTCTCCTCCTTTTTCCAATGGACTACTTTTGTTTTTGCTGCAATTAAAAAGCAAGCAACAAAGCTTCCTAGATTTGAACTGGTGAGCACATTAGGGCACCACATTTGCCTTTACTTGTGTTGTGGTAATCCCTTCCCTCTATCTCCCTCTCAGGTTTTTGTCATGTCTTCCAAAATTCCAAAGTAGATGGGAAAAAGTTGGATTTGAGGTGGAAGAATATATAGCAAGGGGAAAGTAAAATTTTCCTCTTTTGAAACCATAGCTACTTTCTGATTTTCTAATTTTTACACTTCTAAAGGTCTACTATGACGCGGAATGGGTAAATCTCTCTGTCTCTTTCCATCTTCGCTGGCCAAGGGTCAAAACTTTTGGCCAGTATCCCTTCTCTCTCTCTCCAATCTAGTTTTTCTCAAGCTGGAATAACCTAGGGTTTCAAATTCTGGCTTGGCTTAGGGGATTTCTCATCCACTTTGTGTGGATGCTTTGCTTTGCATCAAGCTAGATCCAGTTGATAAGGATGTCGAGCCATTAAGGGAGGCGGCATGCAAACAGATGGCAATGACCTCTTGGGCTCACGAACAGTCAAGAGGGTTTACCATCTATCTGTTTAGAAAGAAGAGGTCAAGGTTGTGTGGGACCGAGTTTAGCCTGCAACTTCACTTACCATCCATAAGTGCTGGACTTAAATGCCTTCTTTAGTTGGATTTGCTTTGGCTTAGAATCACTATGGCCTTTGTTCTTATGAAGTAATTTTGTTTTTTTTTTATGCCTTTCCTGGTTCCATTGATAAAAAACTCTCCCTGCAATGTGTTCAATGAATGTTTATGGAAATTGCATTGATTGAGCCTAAAAGGCTTATATATGCATTGAAGATCATGCATCTTGAATTTTATTTATTGAAGTTAGAATAGTGACATATTTTTCAACAAGTATGAATTGTTTAAGCTTAGTGTCACTGGTCACTTAGACTAGATGTGAACTTGTTTTAATGGTTAAAACTATTTAGACACATGCATTGAATCATGTTGTCGATATTAACTATTTTATTAATATGTAGTGGCTTGCAAGGCTATTATTTCAGCATTGCAAATTTAATATAGGTAAGTACTATAAGAAGAAAAGCAAAAATAACTTTAGCTTTGTCATCCTCTTTCCACCTTTTTAGAAAGTTGGCACATTCTTACAGCTAGGGAGATCCTCCACATGCTTACTAATTTTTCCATGACAGCCTAGGTGTGTGCATAAAAAGTTATATTTGACCCTCCTTTTCAAGTTTTTTCTTTTTCATTTCTCAGTTACAGTGTGTTGCATGATTCGTTGCAGATTTTACATCTACTCAAATTCTTCCATTTTGTTCTCATTGTGACATCATCTTTAGCATATATCAGTTTTTGATAAGGAAATAGTTAGCAACTTGTTAAATAGTTTTTGGTCAGACTATCAAGAAGTCTCACAAATTATTGGAAATGACATTGATCCGATGTCTCTAAAAAACATTGTTCAAATAAACCTTCTTCTATGAAAAGTTTTCTTATTAGAGAAGATTGACCTCTTTTCCTTTTTTTTTTTGAGTTTTCATTTCTTTAATTACTTGTTTTTTGGAGCTAGGAGCACTTATTGATAAAAATTGGTGTCCTTATCTTTGCCACTTGAGTTTTTCCAAGTGGTTATTTGTTATGTCATGTGCACATGCATGAAGTCCTTTTACATCTATTAAAACTACTATTTTTTTCAAGTTGTATTGCTTAAAGCTGGCTAATTTACGTGGTTTTTTTTAAAGGGTAATTGAACAAATATACAAGATGTGAAATGTACTTAAGGCGCCAAATTAGTTGTGTAGCCTGATCAGATGTGCCACTTCCAATCTGTTGAACGTGCGCGCGTGAGAGAGAGAGAGAGAGACGAAAAGTCAATCCTACTATTATCTTACCCTAACCTCTACTTAAAGAGAAATTAAGGGTCACTAGAAGTCCTTACATATGAGAAACACAAAAAAATATGAAATGACCAAAGAAGACTCTAGTTCTTTAAATAATTGGAAACCTACCAAACTTAAACATAAACTTTCTAATTTCAACACTCTCCCTCAAGCTAGAGCCTAGATATCAGTCTTGCTCAACTTGTTACAACATATAGAGAAATCACCAATAGGAACGGCCTTAGTAAACATATTTGATGCATGATCTTCAGAAGCTACATGAACCGTAGACACAACACCTCTTTGTATAAAATCTCGAACATAATGACAATCCACTTCTATGTGCTTTGTTCTCTTATGAAATATTGGATTGTTTGTAATGTAAGTGGCAGCCTTGTTATTACAGTACATTTTCATAGGAAGAAGAACGTGAATACTCATATTTGTTACCATAGATTTAACCCAAGTCATCTCAATAGTTGTATGAGCCATTGCTCTATATTATTCAGATTATGCACCTGATCTAGAAATTAGATTTTGTTTCTTGCTTCTCCATTATATGAGGTTGACCCCAACAAAGATACAGAAGCCTGTGGTGGATTTTCTGTCACAATAGACCCTACATAGTCAGCATCACTGTAAGCAACAATTTTTAAAAATTCACCTCAAGATCACTATAGAGAATGACATTCTTCACATCCAGCTGATACATAGGCTAATAAGAATGTACCTCAACAGAGATAATGAGCCGAATAGTACCCAACCTGGCCACAGGAGAGTAAGCCTCAAAGAAGTCAACTCCATATGTATGGATGTAACCTTTAGCCACTAATCGAGCCTTGTATCTCTCTACAGACCCATCAGAATGGTAGTTAGCCATAAAGACCCATTTAGAGCCAACAATATCACAATTTTAAGGAGGATTAGCCAATTCCCAGGTACCATGCTGTAAGAGAGCATTCATATCATTTTGCATGGCTTTTCGTCATTTATAGTCTAGTAATATTTGTTGATGACTAGTTGGTACAATATGAACTGACATAGCATGAAGGAACTGCTATAAGTTGTCATCAAGGTGGTCAGTGAAAACAAATTGTGAGATAAGATGCATGATACATTGTCTCTTGCCTTTGCACAGGGCTATAGGCAAGTCTTGAGAAGGATCAATGTGAGGCATGCTTACTTCAATATAGCTCACATCTTGAGAAGATTCTGATAATCGATCATGAGAGAGATTCTATTGACAGTATAGATCAATGGAGGGTCCTGGAACCTATTCATAGTCGGAGTAGGAGAGAAAAAAGATTGCAAAGGGACTGGAGGAATAGGTAGAGGAATAGAACATGATATCTCAGATGACACAAAAATAGGACTAAAGTAGGACTGTGACTCGAAAAAAGTGACATCCACACTGATATACTCTTTGTGAGTTATCAGATCAAAGCACTTCTACCCTTTTTGGTTTCGAGGATAGACAATGAACACACACTTAATTGCTTGATTAGCAAGTTTATCATGTTTAGGCTCAAGCACGTGAACAAAATGGGTGCAACCAAATGTTTTGGTGCAACATGAAATAAGCTTTGATTGGGATAAACAAGTTTAGTCTATACTTTGTTGTCAATGGAGGATGGTGGTAAACCATTTGTTAGGTAACAAGCCATGAGTATGACATCATCCCATAAGTATGCAGGTACATGATTATGAAGCATTAGGGTATGACCAACAGTTAGAAGTGGCCTAAGTTTTCGTCTAGCAACTTCATTCTGTTGTGAGGTATGAGGGCATGTAAATTGAGGAGATATACCATTTTCAGCATAAAAGGTCATTAAGATAGATGATTTGAACTCAAGAGCATTATCCATGCAAATATACTTAACCAGAGAACCAAACTGGGTATTTATTTCAATAATCAGGTTTTTAAGAATACAAACCACTTCAGACATTTCTTTCAAAAGAAATACCCAACTAACTTGAGAGTAATCATCAACAGCGATCAGAATGTGCCTAAACTTAGATTGACCAGCAACCCTGCTATGATTCCACACATCAACATGAAGAAGATCGAACAACTTTTGACTCGATGGACTAAGACTCGAAGGAAAACTACTACGAGCATGTTTGCCAAGTTGACAGGCCTCATGCTGAAACGACTTTAGGACTAAAAGGTGAGGTAGAATGGAACAGAGCTTGGACCCTGAAGGATGACTAAGCCTAAGATGCCACTGAAAGGATGTAGGCTCTGATGTAGAAGAGGTAGCAACAAGACCTGTAGGAGTCGATAGGACGTAGACACCCCCTTTTTTATAACCGCCACCAATCGTCTTCCCAGTTTGTAAGTTCTAAAATGAGCATGAACCAGGGTCAAAAATAATGCGATAGTGTAAATTAGTAGTCAACTGTTTAGCAAAAAGTAAATGAGATGGAAACTCAGAAGCATATAAGACATGTCAAATCGTCATGGACTGAGAAAGTTTCACATTTCCATAACCGAATATATGAGACATTCTACCATCTACAATTTTGACATGACGTGGCTGAGAGAATCCATGCAAAGTGGTGAAAGAACCAAGTCTACTGCAGAAATGTATCGATGCACCTGAGTCAATAATCTAAGTGATACCTGCAAAGAGCGCTCTATCAATCAAAGCTATGGAAGCTGAAGCCTATGAGGCTTTGTGTACCAAAAACTGATCATACTCAGATCTATTATTGCTAACTGTAACTGTCTCTGGTACTGAGCTAGAAGAGTCATCCACAGTAGGAGCGGCTACCTACGCAAAGCGCATAGTAGGATGAGCAAGACTCTTGCCCTGTTTAGTCACAGTACCTTTGCCCTGTGATATAATGGATGGACAACCAGCAATGATCCTCCAAGTGTCCCATCTTTCCAGAATAGGTGCATTAGAACCTCTCACGACCACCAATTCCACGACCTATACCTCTTCCTCTAGCACTATAGGTGGTGCCTTGACCATGACCATCCCCCACAACAAGAGCAGAAGCTGGCGTCACACCAGCTGGTTGGGACAAGCTAATAGCAAGATGATCAAGTCTATTGTATGAATCAGAGAGATCAGAAATTCACTTCCAATGAGCATATGAGCCTTGGCAACGGCATACTCAGGTTACAGTCCAACAAGAAACTTTTCAACCATGGTAGGTTCAAAATGTGACTTATAACAAGATCTGCATGGAGGGCACATGGATTTCAGTCTCTCATAGGTGGCTTTAACAAATGCAAAGTACTGAGTGATCCTGATTTTTCTAACAAAGATTGTGCAACTCTTCTTCAACTTGAAGAATTTTACTTACATTTTTGTTTTGTGAATATGTCTACCTAAGGAATTCTCATATTTCCTTAGTAGTGGTATAGTAAGCAATAGTATGAGCAATCTGTGGTTAGATGTTGTTCATAATCCAAGACAAGACATAACCATGTTGTCATCCTCTTCCCAGGTCTTGTACTTCCTTGACTTGACAATAGGTTCATCCTCTTCAATTTTATGTCTCTTTCGATGTTATTTGACTGACATCATAAAGAACCTAGACCACAATCCATAGTTCTGTCCATCTAGCTTGACTATAGATCTGTAGGAGACGAGATTGCTAGTTCCTTTATAATCATTGCCACCATCTGATTTGTTGTTCTCAACTATAATGAACCACGGCAGGAAGTAGTGTAATAGAACAAGGAGACCAACAAGCAACGGGCTGATCAACAGGAATCAGGTATATCACATGCAGTCCCACTTCTTTATATCACCAACGCACAGCAACATCCCACAAGAAATAACTAAGCACATTAGCAGGGAAAAAAAAGATAATTGAAACCTTCTTCAAGCAGACTTGAGCAGAAATAACAACAAACGTGCATAGTTTTATATACTTCTTCAAGCAGACTTGAGCAAAAAGAACAACAAATGTGCACAGCTTTAACGAAAGCCAACTATTTTCAAGCATAGAATCTCAACTTCAGGTTCATTTCAACATGACATCAGACTTCAACTGTGCTAACTCAAACTTGCTTGCCCGGCATGACTCCAACTATGCTGCTCCACCATACCACCTTAAGAATGCATCTACTTAGGGTTTCAAACTTGCTAGCACAACAAACCTTCAACTGTGCTACTCTACCACACGACTTCAAGTGTGCATCGACCTCGGTTTTAAGATCGTGATGATAAAATGGTGATGGTCAACTTTTCTGTTGCTCATTTTGTTAGCATGCTGATGGTATTTGATCTGCTTGACTTATTTAAATAGAATGTGATGTATCCTTGTACTAGATGATCATATACTTGCATATGTCAATGTTCTCCATTTGCCTATGGACTGGTTATTTGCTACAAAACTGATGGTGTTTGGTCTTCTTGACTTTTTTTAAATAGAATGTAATATATGCTTGTAATAGATGATCATATACTTGTATATGTCAATGTTCTCCATTTGCATGACATTGACATACATTATCATTAAGGATTGGTTTTGTGGTTCTTTTTTCTTATGTTATAAATAGCATTGAATAGAAATACAAAAAAAAAAAATTGACTTTGAAAAAATGATTGGTTCTACATCTTAAAGTTGGTCATCCTTTGCACTCCTTGAATACACAAAGTTGTGGTTTTAATAATCATCAAACCATAGTCTGTGTATGTGCATGATAATTCATAATTTCACAAAATCTTTTATTATTTGGTATACATTTTAATTCTTTTTTAGTTATTTTATGATTCTTGTATGTGGTAAATGATTCATAAGGTTCTTGTAGTGGAAAGAGTTTGCTAGCAAGTCTGCTAACAACTCCTTCGACCTCTATCTCTCATCCCTGATACTTGATAGCCTTCACCAGCTAATCATCATCTTTCCAGTAAAGGAGTGGACTATACCCCTGCTTCTTGTCATGATTTTTCATTGAGATATTGGATACTTAGGACATCCCTAATGCTCTCTTCCAATCTGACTTGGTCATTCTACTTGCTGATGCAGGTACCGATCTACAAAATGCAACCATAAAGGCTTTTACATGGAACGAGCCATCTTGATGAAGTGATAAAAAAAACGACCAGCCGAATTGTGTTATGTTGTCCAATTTGGCTTATTACCAGCTATTGGTTTTACAACTAGTCAATGAGTTGCTATAATTACCCTTCACGCAGATTGTCTATTGTACAAATGGAATTGATCTTATTGTTGAATTTCACTAACATGGTTCAGAGGTATTGGTGCTGACCCCTATTTTAAAACTCTATTTTTGGGGTATAACATGTTAACATGTGTGCTATGTCCTCCAAAATGGTTTAGATAATTGCAAACACTAAAAAGGTTTCCATACCATAAACATCTTTTCATACCAAGCCTTCTCACCTTAAAATGGTTTTTCAGCAAGAGAGACAGTGAGAGACAAAGAGAGAGAGGCACATTTACCCTTTGGCAGCAGATAATGTGTTTACTCAATTTTTTATTTTTTCATATATTCATATGGTGTTTCATATTGATATGCTTATAGCTGAAAATGTATATGCGTTAATGGAATTAAACCATTAGATCAAGTTATTTAAGTGTATCAAATGTCTCATGTTTTTCTTCTAGTATTGTCATCTTTCTCATGTCTTCATTATTTTATTGCTTTCAAGTTTCAACTATGTTTCTATGCAACAATGCAAGTTTCTTTTTTATTTTTTTAGTTCCTTTGAGAATGATGAGAAGCTACTAGTCTGTTTAAGTAGCAAGTGAATATATTTACAATTTTTTGATGGTTTATTTAGCTTCTTATTGAACTATGAATATGAATGATTTATCTTGATATTTTAGGCATGCAAACAACTTACTAACCATCGATGATTCATTAATGTAGTTCATTGACTTTGCTTCAACATTTCTTAGGAATTTCATGCAGTACTTGTTATCTACCATATTACTGTAAGCTACCAATTTATTACAATTTGAAAACTAAATTAATACATCCTTTGAAAAGACTATTTGTATGATATGCTTGATATACTATTTGCTTTAGTACATAATGGAACCATGGAAGAGCAACTATGTTCATTATATACAATAATTACCTAATTATTTCCTAGAGTTACACCTCGTATGGTTTTGCCCTCCTACCAGATTTTTGCACTCATGGGGCGATTGCTGGTAGTAGGTGGTGCCAGTCATGCAAAACCTGCCATTATCTTCTCTCATGTGAATGTGTGCAGTCATTGGAAGCTAGGTAGGGCAGCAACATATAAACTTGCTATTACCTTACTTGGTGAATACTATGTTTGCTGACTCCCCTCCATTTTTTTCCTCTTCTCAATTGGCAGCTTCTTTTACTATAATCCTTGGGATGCTCTCATAGACTAAGGTAGATCATCAATCAATATGTTCTCTATGTTTCTCTTTGCCTAAAAGAATGGAAGATCATCCTTTTGGGGGGACGTTCCCTCAACATTGAGAAATCTTGGTCTCTTTGTTGTTGTAGGATGAAGAAGTATCTTGAGAATATATATATATATATATATATATATATATATATATATATATATATATATATATATATATATATATATATATATATATATCTTGCACACACATGCACACAAAAGCAAGAAGACTTTCCTCATACACAAGGGAACTCTGCTCAATTGGCCATTTACTTGATGTTGTTCATTTTAACATTGTTCCTTATCACCTTATGCATGTTGCATATGTACCACAAGGAATAACCTATTTTTGGTTCAACCTGCAATTTCAAGGGCATTACGTGTGTGGGTCCTGTATAATATCCTACTAACTTAACTGAGAGATCTCTTGGTTGAAACCACGAGGACCATAGGATCCATCCCAAAGAACAATCATAGGTGCCATGCTATGGGATGTGGTGAAAAGGTTGAGAAGCAGTGAATTGATTTATTGAGAACACCTTAGATATGTGAAGACTGGCTTATGGTAAAGCATCATGGATAACAACTAACATGTTGGTAAGTGCTTTTACCTGAGCTTTCCCATTATCTTTATGTAGCAAATCATGAAGAAGATAGGTCTACTTTTTGCATTAGGTTTCCTTGATAAAAAAAGAAAGAGGAAAGTGGAGCTGGTAAATGCTTTAGGTAAATTCTATCTTTTAATTGCTTTGCCTGTGATGAACATCAGGATGGCTATGTAGCATGCCTTACGAGAAAAACAAACATGCAAGACACTTTTCCAACATAAGAGAACTTTTCTCTCATATTAGGGAATACATATATAATAAATGTTAGCTCCCCTTTGAGCTGTCTGGTTAATATGATCTTTACAAATAGATTTGTAGGTCCATCTTTTAGTTTGTCATTCATCTTTTGAAGAAATGTTGTTTTGACGTTCCTAATTGTTCTATCATTTGATTGTATGAATTGGATGGTTCTCAATGCGGCCCTTGTCCAACACTAGTCAAGGCAGTTTAGAAGTAGGCAAATGAATGCATGAAAATTTTATATTAGCATACATCACTATTTGCTTCATATTCTTTCTCAAAGTTTAGACACCCATTAGCAAACATATCCAGTATTTGCTTTATTAATGATCTTGAGTGACCTGCACTAACCATCGGAAAAAAAGTTTTGTCATAAACCTACCAAGTTCATTATGTGAATAGTGGAATTTTATTCTAAAACCATGAAAGACAAGATGCATATGGAAATGAGATATCACAAATCATCACATCTGATTGACTCTGTCTTAGAGAAGGAAGTTGAAAATTCAGTCCCTTTGTGAAAGCATTTTAACATCAGTCCCTTGTGAACACATTTACCTTGTCAAATCTTCTGCCACTAGAAGCTTTACTTATAGAGAAAACAAAAGTTAACTGAATTTTGTCCTCAGTTTTTGACATGCCTCTATTTTTCCCATGCTTGCTTGTGAGAGTGCTCTGTGAAACTGCAAGACATCTATGAATCTGAAAGCCTGAGCTGCAAGCCCTATTTAAACTTCCTGAGCTTTTTTGCTTCTTTCCACTATTACCTTAGCACCTGAGAGAAAAGAAGGCAAGAAAGATTAAATTTCTCATTTCAAAATCAGATTTGTGTGTTGTTGCAGGTATAGTGTTGCTTGTTCATGTTATGTAGAGAACATGGGGGAATGATGCAGGAGCAGTCTCAGATCCGAAGTATTCTTGGCTCAAGAGCACTTATGGAAAATTTTGTGTTCAAAGGTATTGTTTAGAGTTGTTTGGGGTATTTTGTTATGGTTTGGACCTTTATTTGTATCCCAAATTCAAGTCATATGTAATAAATCTAAAAGATGTAGATCTTGTTCACATGTAATGGAATACTAAAATTTGAATTTGACCAAAATTCTCTCTATCTTCTTATTTGAAATTAATATATATGTCCTGCAAGAGGGATGCACTTGTATATATGTGGGCTTTGTAAAATCGAGTCTTTGTCAGCTTAAGAAGAGCCAGCAATGGTAATTTTAGAACAATTTTGATGCTGCTCACCTCCTACTATGTTACTTTATTGAGAGATAAATATAATATAGTAAACATGTCCTCCCAAACTGGGATACTTTCACCTCCCTTAAGGGCATCACATTTATTTTTTTGCATGGATGTCAGTTTGGATTCAATTTCAACAAGGCCCTAACTCATTCCATAACATGATCAAACCCTTTCACATGGGTGGAGGCTAATCGAAGCAATATCTCCATTTCCTATGCCTATCATTCTCTCATGCCCCCCATACCAAGTATATTTCCTAAGGAATTGCTATGGAGACCAAGACCACCGCTGAGAGATTGATTACATGCCTGGTTTGTTTTGGTAGACAAAGTTCAAACACAAGAAAATTTGAAAAAATGAGGTTTACAACTCGCATATTGCCCTCTTAATTTGTCAGCAGGATGAGGAATCCACTCTTCACTTGTTTTGATACTATAACAAGGTTCAGCATGTCTTTCTTGCTACATGGAAAACTCTAGCACCAACAGTATCCCCTCGGTCTTTTGCTAAAAATTTATTATTTTATCTCAATCATATTTGTAGATCTAAATGGTGGAGGCTTCTTTGGAAGATCTGACTATTTGTATTTTGATAGTCGATTTAGACTGTCAGGAATGACATTCTTTTTAGGAATGCAGCATAGAATCATTCAGCCCTTTGCATTCATGGTTTGCATTGAGGTTTTTCTTATCATAAGAGCTAGCCACTAATTTTTAGGAATGACATTCTTTTGTTTTAATTTTTTATCCCCTGTGAACACTCGTTGGGAGCTGGTCTCTTTGTATGGCTTCATTTAATTTTGTGTCTCATTTTTCAAGGCTTTGACGATGAACCAAATTTCTGCACTCAATGAAACTATTAGTCTGCCTGCAATTCAGATATTTACTTTCGTCATTCATTTACTTGGAAACCAAAAAGACAAATGCGCTAATCAGAACATATATATGAAGATCACTGCTGGACATGAGGACCAGCTGCTTTCTTTATCATATTGAGTCATCAAGATAATGTCAAATCTTATGACATGACATCATTTTTGGTGATGTTCACTAGGCAAAGCCAAGATTAACCTTCTCTCTTCCCCTTGGGAACAAGAGGTGATAATGTTGTCAAAATCTGCTTAATCACTCTCTTTCAATTGAATCAGGTGTTAAATTGGCTCAAATCAAACATTGATTCAAGGAGTTTCATACATTATTTTTAATTATTTTTAAATAATTTTTTTAAAATTATGAAAGTTCAACTTTTGGACTGATAACGGACAACCACCCCATTTTTAACTCATAACAAACTGGTGCTCAATTATTTTCATAATTCTCAAATTGTTGCTTCAGAATATAGAACCACAGATAAAGAGGGTAATTCACAAAATTACTTATCAAATTGTTTAAAAACAAACAAAATATCGTCAAAAATAAAGAAAAACCAAAAAGGAGGAGCCACCCCGCTCCCCCTCGCTATCGTTTTTGTTATTTCAGATATTTTGCTTTGAAAAAGTAACTTACTATCTTACGATCCTAATTTAATATTTTGTATTCCGAAATGGTGATTTGAGAAGTATGGAAAACCAATTAAGTGTCTATTTGTTATACATCAAAAGTTGGGTGGTCATTTACTCTTTATCCAACGCTGGGCAGCCTTTTGTAATTTTTTCCAATTTTAAAATTTTTCTAAATTATGTGCACACATGTGTTTTTATTTAGAAATATACATAATAATAATACTTTTGCAAAATGATGATGGGTGAAGCCGAGTCAATGACAGACTGCCGATTCGATTCGATTCGATTCCCGATTTAATTTTTTTTTAAAAAAAAAAAAAAAACTGGTGCCAATCTCGGGTAGGAAATTAGCCGAAACTTTAGGTAGTCGGACCGGCCTCATCTCGAGAGTTGCAACTATCATAGGTTTCATTTGTTGGTAGGACAGGAGCTTCCACAGATCAATAATTTATTAAAACCAGGAGAAAAAGAAACTTTGATTGCATCAGTGCATGATCTGGTAGACACAAAGAACAGTGTCGCCAAAGTCTAAAAGCTAGTAGGAAGGGGATGAGAGTGAAGTGTCACTTTTCCTTCATTAATTCAGTGAAGAAAGCACGCAACTTGCAGAGAATGTAGCTTCAATATCTTCATTTGCCTCCATCAGGCCTAAAGCCCATGCAGCCATTGGAGCTCAAGAAAAAGGCAGCCTAGCTCATTCTATCATGATGCCTTCCCTTGGGTCCATGCCTGTGGCCCCTGTTTGATTGCTCTATCCCAATCTTGAGGGCCCTTGACTGATACAACTGTCACGTTACTCCTTTCTTCTCCCGTGCTTGTTTTTGGGAACACTGGAACTAATATTAGACCATGTTTGAATGCGATATTTTCTTACTTTTTCTTTTCTTTTCACAAACTGAATCTATTTGCGTGCATGGTTTAGAATCCGTGTGCTCCAACTTCGATATTAATTAATTAGTTGTGCTGTCTCTTTATGATAAAATGTACACGTTAATTATTTGTTTAAACATGGAAGATTTACGAAAATTGTAGTCCTTTTTTTTCAAGATGTAAAAGAATCCGCCTAGTTATGTAGTTTACATTTGTATAATTATTGTTATGTACTTGGCAATTTGAGGAGAGATCGAAAGTTATTGCAAACAACAGCCGAAGACTTCTCTTTTATCCAATGAAATGATTATTGGATTATGATATGAACGGCTTTGGACTTGATTTGAATCTTTCAAACAAAATTTTCAAAGTGTAACTTGGTTAACGACCAGATTTGGATTCGATATACGGTTTAAAGTCTATTAATTAATTTGGATCACGTCTCTAGTCAATTGGATCTGCTGGATATCCTAGTCTGTCATGAGCTATATGTAAAAATTAATTTTCAACAGGCCATGTGCAAGCTCTGTCTTGGCGACCCAGACAAGCTGGAAGCTGTGCACCAAAGTGGGCGGAATGCAAGTGGCCAAGCAATATCTCAATCCATAAAGAAACCTTTTCTCGATCCAATTTTAAGAGGGAATTTGAGCGAAATGGCATCTATTCAGATTCAGATTCAGATTCAGATTCAGATTCGAATATACCATAAATATCTGATCAGATTCAGATATGGATTCGGCTCAGATTTATTTTTAGAAAAATATCATGTATCACATTCTATTACATTTTGAAAATTGTCAAAATCCAGTTCAAAATTTGGATTCGGATATGAATATAACAATCAGGTTCAGATTATAAATTCGAATTTCGGATTCGGATTCGGATTCAAATATGACTTTTCTTTATTCGTATTCAATTCCAAATTCGAATGAGAATATGTGAATTTCTGAAAAAACAGATATGATTAAGGGTATATCTGATCCGCATCCGATCTGTTGGCATCACTAGCTTCACATGGTTTGATTTTCAACCGGCTCAAGTTAATTGTTTGCATGCCCGGTGGTCTAATTGTGGCCTAAAATCTATTACACGCTTCAAACCCAAATTCATCGGCTGATGGGTTTAATGGCTAGCAGCGTTCATCACAATCACAATGTAAACTTTTAAGTCCTTGAATAGACCTTTCTCTCTCTTTCTTTCGGCATAGCTGGTCGGGAAAAGGGCGCACCTCTTGTTCGATTCTTGTGAACACTACTCGTCAACTAATGGCGTTGAGAGATGGACGGAAGCATATGGCAGCAATTTAAGTAGATTGCATGATGTTATTGGTCTCTCTTCTTTTTCTCTCTCTCTCACACACACACTCTCAGGTCTGATGTGGGCACCACATATATTTTTTAGTCAATTCAATGTAATCTTGAGCCATCCCAACAAAATTTTTGATGGGCTGGTGTGGGCAAATGCCCACACTAACCCATATGTAGCTCTCTACTCGTATATGCACAATTAAGATAATAGATGCTCTTCTTCTTATCAGGTGTCAACAGTTCATGATATGTCACAAGTATATCACCCACAAGAGGCATTTTGTTGAAAAGATTTATTAGAATAATGTTTGTCAAATCCTGTGTTAGAGTCGCTGCTTTATGTGTAGTGGTACATTTTGGTCATGCAGTTTCTTCATATATTATTGGCTTATTAGGCTTTGTTGGTGCACTCTACTAAGAAGAACCTTAGGTCAGAACTTTCACAATTATTTTTAGTTAGGTTTCTTGGAATTTGTTCTCTTTTAGTAAGTGTTTCTTGATGTGAGATGTAAATATCAGAAAACCGTTAAGGTCCATCTAGCCAAAGCAAGTCACACGCCTCACATGCATCTCCTAAAAGTATGTTAATATTCGGTGTTAAACCATTAATAATCAATACCTACTCTTTCGTGTGGCGTGGCAACTTGCCTGTATATGTACCGAGAGAGAGAGAGAGAGAGAGAGAGAGAGAGAGAGAGAGAGAGAGAGAGATGTTTGAGGACAAAAACTAAACTACTTAAATTTGTCTCAAAGGAATATTTAATTTAAATTTACGAATACGAATGAAGCTAAGCACAAAATATACGTCAACAAAGGAATATTTAATTTAAATTTACGAATACGAATGAAGCTAAGCACAAAATATACGTCAACTTAGGTTGTTTTTGTAAAAATTATTGGTTTTATTACTAAAAGTATTTTAATGTATGAGAACTGATATTTTTTTGTGATAAAATACACATTTAAACTCGTAATATATATATATATAGTTAGTTAGTTAGTTAGTTAGTTATCATTTTTTTCTTTTTTCAGCGGTCCATTAAAATGGGTCAAAAGGACCTTGTAAGTGAGTGTCATTATTCAATTTTCTATATATATATATATATATATATATACACACACTAGGAGGCACTATTTCAGAAAATTTCATTTCTCAAGGACTGAGAATAGTATATATAAATAAGTAAATATTTGAAGATACTTATACAAAATAGCAGGAAATTATGGGTCCACACCAATATATATATATATATATATATATATATATATATATATATATATATATATATATATATATATATATATATATATATATATATATATATATATATATATAGAGAGAGAGAGAGAGAGAGAGAGAGAGAGAGAGAGAGAGAGAGAGAGAGAGAGAAAGAGATCTCATTCCTGTGATATCGGGCCAGACATAATATTGATGCGTAGTACGTAAACAAAGCTTATGATTGAATTAGCGAACCTAGATAACTGCATCATAACAGAATCAAAAGAACATTTTGGACAAAGAATAAAGTATAATAGCTTCTACAAAAAGCAAAGGAAACGGAAGAATTGAAACAAGCGTCCAAAAAACAACAAAGGCAATTTTCCGGTAGCGCAAATTGCACGTGACCAACCATCGACCTTCCGCCCATTGTTGCTGCAGGTGGACGAAAGCTTCCAACTTATTTTCCTCGTCCAAATCATGGAAATTTGAACAAGTTTCTTCACCAAAAGACCATAATATTGGTAGTACAATATCAGCAATATTGATAATAATGCCGCCCAAACATTTTCGACACAAAAAAGTGGACCAACCGGCTGACGCGGCGCTCCTGCATGTGATTACAAATCCAAATTTGCCGAATCACCGGAAGTACAATCTCTCAAGTCATGTCCCTTCATTTGTCACTTGGCATATGTACTAAATAGATTCCTATCAATATAATAGTTGACTGGAATGCTAAGGGGGTGTTTGGTAATAATAACAATTTGTCTCAAAAATTAAAATAGATTCACTAAAAATGTAAAAAAGTTTAATATGAATTTGTCTCAATTTTTATGACATATTTATGAAACAATTACAAACTGTCTTCGTTGTCAAACAACTTCCAAAAGTTTTCACGGGATTAAAAAAATTAAAGTTTCAGCCAATGATGGGCTTAGGGCTATGAGAGATTGCATGTGCATGTGAATTAATTTGATAATCGTAATAATACTCCCTATATATAAGTGATCTATCTCTCTTTATATATATATATATATATATATATATATATATATATATATATATATATATATATATATATATTGCTGATGACAAAAAAGTAAGCCTATCAAAGTACTATAAACCATTACAAAAATTAAAGATCATGGAATATTTTTCGCACCATAGACTGTTCGGGCCTGCTGTTGGATAGCTCCCACCATACACAAACCAAAAAAGAATTGCACCACATATAGTATATGACTAATATTCTTACGGCTACTATTTCTAAGTGATAAATTTTAATCTTTGGCCACCTGGCTGCTTCTGGTAGACTTGAAGCTATATATATTCACAACATTAGGGTGGCAGATTTTAGTAAGAAATTTTTAACACCCAAGGTAGCTACATGTATTTTGAAGGCTTGAAAAATACGATATTAGGGTCTGCATGTGGAAGATGCTCTAAGCAACCCCACCATTCATCCACCTTTTTTCTTTTGCCATACCCAGAAAAAGAGAGTCAAAAAAACTAACAACTCAAGAGGTAACGACAGGCTTAGATGGTCCCCTGGGGCTACAAGTGGAAACAAAGAGGTAGAGGCCAAGAGCAAGAGGGAAGGGACAAGGGCAATATAGCCCCATGTGTGCTGCTGCCCACAATTCCAACCTTTTTTTTTGTCCACTAGTCATGTCTGCTCAAACCACTCTTTCAACCTTTTCTTCCATTTCTTAACTTCTTGCCTCACAAATGGTTTCAGTGCTGATTAGGAGCTTGGTGGTATTCTTTCAAGGGATGGGAGTCATGTCTGCTCAAACCACTCTTTCAACCTTTTCTTCCATTTCTTAACTTCTTGCCTCACAAATGGTTTCAGTGCTGATTAGGAGCTTGGTGGTATTCTTTCAAGGGATGGGCTCTTCAGACTTTGGTGATATATGAAAGTTAGAGAGAGAGAGAGAGAGAGAGAGAGAGAGAGAGAGAGTAAGGGTCCCTCAGCCACGACCTGTTTAAAAAGCCATTTCTCTTTTAGTTTCTGCAAGTCCTCTTCACTGACCGGCAGAGCCACCATATAAGATTCCAATCATCAGGTCAGTGGCGGACATAGTTTCGGTTTTCAATGGGGATGATGGGAGTCACATTTCCAAGTCTTATCTCAAATGTCTCGGGCATCGAAACACTTCTTATATTTGGGACCAAATATAAAGAAAGCAGGGTGGAGCAGAAATTTTTTGTATAAGGGGCCAAAATTAAAGTTTTTAAATTTTGATGAAGACCGAAATATTATTTTTTAAATTTTTATATAAAACAAATAAAAATTTCTAAAAATTACTTTTTTTTTTTTTTTTTTGAGGTAGGGTCAAGACCCATGTGGGCCTCCGCACTTGAAACAAAGTATTCTGATGTTGTGCATCTTGTATATACCTTTTTTGATGGCCTGGATTTTTTTGAGGGGGAATTTTTTCAAAAAAAAATTTCCACGGTAAACTGAAAAGAGGGTAACTTTTTCTTTTCCTTGTTTCAGGCTGATGGCCTGAAATTTTTTTGAAGGGTAAAATATTCAATGTTTGGTATGCAAGAAAACTTTTTCATGGACAAAAAAATTGACTGTTGCATTATGAAATTTATCGTTGTTGTAGTGTGTCTCACTACAAGCTTGGAATGAAATCCTCCTACCTGCAGGTAACTTGCTATTTTGACATTAATAAGAAGAAAATGTGATTGGGAAGCTGGAGAGATCTAACATAAGCTAAGCAGAACAAGAATAAAGTTTACGTTTTTCTTGGCTAGCAAAAAAAACTCACAGAATCGTGACGATTCTTTTCCCCAGAACAAGAGATGCAGAAGCAAGAGGATTGAGGAAAAACAGGACAACAATCAAGATTGAATTATAAGATTCAACAGTATAGCTGCCAAATATGCACATCCAGTAAAATTAATGAGAATTTTCCTCTCAAGCATTTCTCTTTTTATTGAAAGATTCCTAGACATTGGAATAGATACAAACACACACACACCCCATCCCTCTTTTTATTTTCTCATTTTTCTTTCCCTCTCATTTTACAAAATTGTGAGAAAAATACCCAAAAGACAAGGTTGATAACACCAGGTGTGGACCTCCGCATACAACCTAAATTCTGCAATAGTTCCAAACGTGTGGACACAGGTTTTAACGAATCTGTCCCAAATGTGGACCAAATGAACTAAAAATACAAATGTAAGTTACTTAGGAATTTCAGCGAACACTTCATATGCACATCAAAGAAGACACCCTCTCACCATTAAATCATACGCACCAACCTATGAAGACTTTCCAACAAAGACAAACCATATGCACCAACCTTTTAAGATTTTGGAGCAGAGAGCATGCAAGCAAGGGATCTGACAGAGGGCTTTGCTATACTGATCTTCCTCCGCTTTGCCTCCTTGCAGTGACACTTCTCCTGCAGTCTGCGTGTTTCAGAGAGACAGAAAGAGAGAGAGAGATAAAGAGAAAGAGGGAGAGAGACTCACTAGAATGGGACGAACACTGCTTCTTCCAACCACAGGCAGCGCGAAGGAGGAGAAGGAGAGAGCTTCCACCGACGGGAGTAGCAATATTCTGAGGGCTTCGACAGAGGGAGAGGAGCACCAACAGAGGGAGAGAGCTTCGACGCAGAGGAGAGCGCTTCGACACAGGGACTGTGGATTCGACAGAGGGAGAGGAGCAGGGAGAAAGAGCCAAGCGACGAGAGCTGCAACGGCTCGTAGAAAAATCCGTGGAAAAAAGTCGGACCCGTGGGGGGTCCGACTTTTTTCCGCGGTAAAATCCCCAGGGGTCCGACTTTTTTCCGCGGTAAAATCCCTCTTCTCGTACAGTTTTTTCGAGGTAATATTTTCGGTGTTTGATGGCGAGCGGAAAAACCGTACAACGAAGTGAACTTTACCTCAATAAATAAAGTTTTTCCCCACAATCAAACGGGGCCAAGGACACGACATAACTGGTCGGATAGGGTAGCAGAAGAAGCATCATCTGTTTGATCCCAGTGAGCGTTATTTCATAGACAATAAAAAGTTTGGAGGCAAGTGAAATAACTTTTGGATCTTCTTCATCGACCGGTTATTAACTCTTGCTCACCCAAAGTTAACAACTGCCAGACCAACAGAAGCTCTCCCTCACTCTAGCATAGGAAATATTCTGTTTTACATTCATGATATATAATTCTTGTGTGTAAATCAATATTTTTCAATTTTCGTCCAAGGTTTGTAATTTTTATGGACTTGACATATATGTAATGAACATGTCCGGTTAGTAGGAAATGGGTTGCAGATCATGTGATCCATAGAGACAAGTTTAGATTTGCAACTATGCACGCAGAAAACCCATGTGCAAGAGTGCATGACAAAGTTTGACTAGTCAAATGCATGCATAAAAAAAGAATTAAATGCACAGGAGTTTAGAATGCTTTAACTTTACCTTCAATTATTAATTAAAGAGACATTGGACAATGGACTCGGAATGTTATTCTGATGCACTAGTTCAAAGACTACCTGAGGCGATTAGCACTGAAAATATCTCATTCACTTGATAAGTTAACCCAAATTAAATACGCTAGCAGAAGATATCAAACTATTCAGGATATGGAAGTCCTTAGAGATTGTGTGCACCCAAGGGCAAACTGGTTCACTTCGATGCCGCTGACCACCAAGAGTGAGTTGTGTGCACACCCTAGTGCACGCAACATATATGCACCCATAAAAAAGTAAGCAAGGTTTGGGGTATCTTAAGAAATTTTCAAAAAAACAATGTCTTTTTTTTGAGTTTTAACTTTTTTGTTACCTTTTTATCTTTACAAAAAAAAGGTTTTCCTTGTTATGTTCAGGAATATTTTGGTCATTGCTTTTTCATGGGTGCATTTTTTAACTTTAAATTACAAACGGTGTGCCCATTTTTTGTGGACCTGACGGTGCATGTAACCACTAGATAACCCACCCCACATCGTAGGCAGTGGAAGCTTCAGACAGAGATGGTTGATGTGATGTTAGCTGTTCTGATTTCCCACAATAATAAATATAAATATGGAGGATTTGGTGCACAGGAAATGAAAAGATGCTCGGTGACAATGGTCGCCTCATACAGACTGTTGTTGATAATGTAACCAGTTGACCATATAAGGAACAATTTCACAGAGTAACGAAGGAAAGGTAGGCAGAAAGAAAAAGAACTTTAGACTTAGCCTACTGCAAGCATCATTCTGGAAGAGTGGCCCTATATGATTGAAAAGGCTTTATAGGTTTGTAGCAGGCAGTTGCCCACACAGTCTCTCAAAATTTATATTTATATAAGTGCTCCGTCAAATATGAGTATTTTTAAACGAGTGCCCCTCACTGCTTTTAGTGTATAAGCTAGTGGCTTTAGCTTTTTGAGCTCTCTATCTTTGTATGTCAGGGATATTTTTGGAAACAATCCACAGACAACTATGATATGATTTACTAGATAAAAATTTGATGACTGTGTTTGAGTGCATTAGCGATCCGATCGTTATCTCTTTTCTAAGAAAAACTATCTATTTATATGTGAAATTGAAGTTCTGATTCACCTAATACTGAAAACCAAGTGTTTCTCAGCATTAATATTTTTTCGAGAATATCTCAAGTGGTTCATGTCTTGAGTGGAGACTAATGCGTGGTTAGCTACGATGATGTGGTGTGGAATAGACATCGGACGTAGCTATAAAATCTCACTTCAAACTAAATTAAGACACTCAGTGCTAGTGCTATGAGCTTGCTGGCTGGAATAAGCTGTTATTTTTTTTTCTCTCTCTCTAGGTATCACAGCCGGTTGTGCTGGGTGGCATGTTATAGCTACGTCCCCAATTCAAATATGGAAAGGTATTATATTGACGGTATTGAGGAATGGTGAGTTTGAGATTGAGGGTGCCATTATAAAGGTTAAGTGGACCGGCTCTTGTCCCTCCCTCTTGCTCATTTCCTCTCTTTCTCTCACTTACACTACCAACCCATATGTATTTTAATTGGTCAGACCTACGACACATTATCAATGCATCTCAGGTTCAATTCCGTGCATCGTCTCAGGCTTGATTTCCATAGGAAAATTGGACGGTCGATTATGGCAACTATATATCATTAACTTGAAGAGACGTAATAAGTGTAACACTTTATCTACTGTAAATCTTAACTTGGGGAGAGCTCAGTAACAGAGGAAGGCAGAAGGAACTGATCAACTTAAAGCCACTCATGGCGTCACCCCACTATCTCAACACAAAAAAAGGAAAAAAGCAACAAATTTAAAGAGAAGAGTTTCATACAAAATTTACCGCAGAACTGAGTCCCGTTAGCCTAAAAATCACCACACTCTTATCTCGAGCTAAAGAACAAAAAAAATCATGTCCAGATCATCTTGACTTCATACAGACCAAAGCTGGTTGAGGCCCATCCCTGTCTTTTCAGACTATTTGGTCCCTTTCTTGTCTGCCCATCCTACTGCAGAAGATGGGCACACTGTATACATGTACAGAATCAAAGTCAAAAAAGGGAAAAAGAAGCTAATTGGAAAGACGATCCTCTTTTCAATCCCCCAGACTCAATTATACAGCAAATTGCTTTACACCCAACAAGTAAGATGCATTATCATTTGGTTTTTGATTTCTCATGGGGCCAGAAACCACATCTGTTATGACTTTCTCCTGCTTTTTCATTTTCCTGTGCTTTTCAGAGTAATTAGTCTGCAGAACTTCTCCTTATTGAGAGTGTCCTTAGCCAGTTTCTCTTGGCGTTTGCTGCTTCTGATTTGGCAGCCATGTGAGAGTTGTTTCCCTTGCTGGATGACCTCTTCCACCTGACAAGATGGAAGAGGTAGCCCATCTTCTTCCGCCACCTCAAGCCCCCTCGTGGCTGCGCGTGCTCCACCACAGTCTGGAAGTTCGTGTTTGGATCTTGTTTGCTGAAGAAATCAACTGATTCCCAAGGGAACTGTTTGGTTGCTCCATTTTCCCATGATGTGCTGCCATTGTCCTCGAACTTGATAGATATAAAAGAATCTGTGCATTTGGAGAGTATTCTGCATCATTGTTAATGGAAAGAAGGCCTCTGCAGTGGAAAGGCTTTTCTTGTAGACAAATAAAACAAGCGCACCATGAATATGCACCTCCGTGGTCGGCCATTTAAAAAACTCCGGTAGGTTCCATTCTCATTGGGGAAAAAAAAACAACAGAATGGCATCATTTTAAAACAGAAAAGATGACATTTTTCCTTTGAATTGGAAAAGAAATTAATGGGAGTCCGCCCATTCTGTAGTTTTTTTTTTAAGCAATGTCAGCCATGTGGTTAGTTACAGAGCATATGGCATCTTGGCATATGTTTATCTATGCAAGCCAAAAAAAAAAAAGGTAGACAGAACAGATAGACCAAAATTGCGTTCCCTGTTTGAATCACATCTGTTCGGATTTTAAAATTCATCGCAGTGACCTCACCGAGCTGCTGGCGCACACATACTCTCTCTCTCTCTCTCTCTCTCTCTCTCTCTCTCTCTCTCTCTCTCTTTCTTTCTGAAAATTGACTGATTGAAAGAGAAAACACAGGCAGGCTCAACAAAGTGAAGCTGACATATGTATACCAGGCAACCGCTCTTAGTCCCTCGCGTTATTAGTACAGCACAAAACGTTCATGAAATTAAGGATGGTAGGTAGCATTCAATGCTCACTTTGTTTAGCCATTAATGGATACCTGCAACACTGGTGGATAGAACATTCTCTACCCGATGAGATCTTCAAGTAAACCACTGGCGTACTGAAAAAAGGATGCAACCAAGTGCAGGTCTAATGGCAGAATTTAGTGGTATATATGCTTAATTTCTAAGGAGACTCGACCCAATTCAAGGAAAAATAAACCAAAAGAGAAGTGTTGATGAAGCGTTCGGACTAAATTGCCAAAACTAAGGGTAGTAATCTGTTCTCAAGTTCCTAAAGAAAGAACGCGACGAGCAGAAAGACTTAGAGATCAATTCAGTAGAATTGGTACGTCCAGATGGGAGAATTACAGTACCTTCAAGACTGGTGGAGGCCGCATCGAGGTCAGAGGCATCAGATTTCCGGCGGGGCCGGAATTCGAGGCGGTGAAGCATGGAGCCCAATGTGGAGACCTTGGGAAAGGAATACAAGGATGGCTTTCTCAGGAACTTCATAGACGAACCTCTGCGCGGTGAAGATGGCGTCTGGTTCATCCCCTGCTTGGATGCGAGAATGAGAAGCCTCTCCCTCAAACAAAGAGCACAGATTCCGATGACCAATTCCTTGGGGTGGAAAGGGCACCTCAGAACTTCCTCCCCATATGCGTATGGATTCTTCATCTTCATGCTGTGAAGAGGGAAAGTACGGGAAGGAAGGCCGGAGGGAGGCTGTACTTTCAGAGTTCGCTGAAATGAAAATGGAGGTTCCTGCAAATATATAAGCAAGATCTTTGTTTCCCCTTGCTTATATACAATAAATATACAAGTTAAAAGCTGGTAAGTTCAAAGAAAAAACTATGGGAAGATACCAACAGCTAAATGATGTCAGATGGATGAGCTAGGCCCCCTTCCTCCCCCACTACAGTTTTTTTGCTCCCCAAGCAAATTCCAATAAATTTGTCAGGAATTCTCAAGGAAAAATAAAACCAAAAGAATAGGTAACAGTTAAAGCACACCTAACTCTTCTAAATTATTAGCAACACCTCGGAAACACGTCGTTTTGTTAAAACAAAGTTTTGTGCTCAGCATGTTTTTCTACCCACTTTATAAAGCGTAATTTTATATTTCGATGACAAGAGTTATTCAAGGCCTTTGGGATATTTTCTTTTTTCTTTTTTCTTTCTTAGGTTAAAACTGAGTTTTTGACGCAGGTGCCACCAACAAGGTTTGTTTTCATATTTTTTTATTTTTATTTGTTATTCACTTTTGATTGGTTTCAGATCCATAGATCCGCTTTTAACCTATTTAAAGGCATTTAAGCCTAATTTATAACGACTTTTTTTATAGTTAAAGAAAGCCATGTATAAATTTATCTCTTTGATCGTGAAGTTATTGAAAACTATTATTTTTATCTCAAAATGGTAAGCCTTCCTAGCTAGTTTTGCAAATGCACCCAAATTTCTCTCACTAATGACAAAAAAAAAAAAGCTACGTACGCTCTTGGAGACTTTGGATGTAGTTGAACATGAGCTAGCCAGTAATGTTATTAGTAAGTACATAGTTAAAGAAAATAATGCAAACTAATCAACATAAAACTCTTCTTCAAATTTTACAGGTACTTTTTATTTAGTCTTTTTTCCGTAAATTTAGTTTAAGCTAAAGGGCCCAATAGTCCGAATAAGTTTTATTTCTAATTATAGCAGTGTGAAAGATGAACATATTTTCAAAAAAAAATGACATGAATTCAGAAGTACATAAAATCCAATCCGATTCAGGTCAGATTTAATTTTAAATAAACATCTTTATTCGATGCTCTTAAATTTTGAAAACTGGCCAGATTCAGTTCAAACTTCATATTCAGATTCAAATATGAATATAAAAATCTGATTTGGATCAGATTCAGCTTGTGAAATCAGATATCAAATTTGGATTCTTAAATCCGAATTGAACTCAAATATATGAATATCTAAAAAGCGAATACGATTAAATACGATTAAAGGTATATCCGATTCGAATTTGATTCATTGACATCCTTAGTAGGGATGGAAGCAGGAATGGCACCATAACTTCTTCTTTAATCATGGAGTACTTAATGATAAAACAAAACAGATGAAGTGGCTCCTTCCGTTTTCTTCCACAAAAGAATCTCCTTTTTTTCATGAATAACAACAATTGGAAAGAAAAGGGTAGAGAGAGAAAGCAGGCAAGAGAGAGAACAAGGAATGTAAACGCAGGGAAAAAGGAGGAAATGAGAAAAGAAAGGAGAGGGAAGGGAAGGTCATGGGGGGAGAGGGAAATTAATGAAGGCTCCTCACATGGGGATGGGGACCGCCTTTTGGTGCTTTGGTCCTTCCCCTACCCTCCTTTAATTCTGCTCCATCATTATTCAATGGTTGAGTGGAATGCTCGACAACTCTTCGCACCGCTCTCTCTTTTGTACATGCACATGTTCGCAAAAGTGTCGAGCACAAGACGTGGATCCACCATTGCTCACAGTACCGCGAAGATTTCAATACATGCCCTTGCCCTTGGGTATTACAATTACAGAAAAATTACAAAAACATGGTCAAACTTTTGACAGTGGATCACATCCGGATTCAGATTAGATATCATATCGAATTGCTTCAAAAAGGTCAGACATTAGCGTCCAGTTGAGAAAACAGATCGGATTTGCATTTGAGAAAAGGCATTCTGTTGAAACCATGTTTTGATTTAAACAGATGCAAGATTAGATTTGAGTTCAGCTTTAAATGAATATTCTGTCTAATATTTACATAATCTGAAAGTCCCTTCTTAACAAATCCAAATATGGTTTGGATTCGGTTATATATTTAAAAGACAGATCTGGATTGTGTATTCAAGTCAAATTCGGATTTGAACATTCAAATCAGAGCATGCGAACATCTCATAAATTGGACTCTGCAACTAGAGTTTGGCCTTCTTGTGTGGAATGCTTCTACCACAAGATAAAGAGGGACTCAAGTAAGTCTAAAGAGATGGCGTTATGGCCCAAACCAAGCTAGGTCCTGTTCGATGAATGGCTTCCCATTCCAGCTAAAGATGTTTGCATCCAGTTGGTGTCCTCCAAGAGCGGCTCATGCAGAACAGTCGCCTTTGGCATCCGACTAAGTCAGGGAGTAGATCTGTTCCTGCAGAAGAGAGAAATAGTGAAGCCTTTATTCTTGAAGAGATTTTGCATCCTTTCCGTTGCAAAACAGAGTTAATTCTTGCGGGCCTTGGTTGAGATGGCTGCAACGATCTCTTATAGGGATAGAGACGTCTTGCATCCTTACTATCAATGTCGCCAGGAAACAGACCTTGCACTCTCTGAACCAACCGGCCAGAGTTTTGATACCATTGCTATACTAACCTCTTGGTAAATTTGTTTCTCTTTGGTGTCTTTTTGTATGATGTATAGCAATTTTTGTCTCATCTTTTAATGAAAGGGTTGAAGGCCCTATCCTGCTGCGGGTTTGATTCAGAACTAGATATTTTAGCTCATGTTACAACATAAAAAACACTTGGGTACCTCTTTGTAAGTTAAATTAAGTATGTAGCAGCCGATGAATATGTAAAATATATCCTTGATCCTAAACATTCTTGTCATGGACACCAGATCCTGCCAGCGGTGCTAGCATGACTGAGCCTGCAAGCTCTTGAAAATATGGAGCTGCATGCCTAGATATACAGTGCATTGCATATTAGGCATAATTTTATAGAGTTTCTATCAAAGGCACATTCAAACACCTGAAACAATATAGTTGAACATGATTATATTAACTTAATTCAAATGCATATGTGCCAGCTACTAATTGTCCTTTAATTGCTTCTAATTAACTATATTTTATTTGAATACACTTTATGCATAGGCCTTTTGCTTTACCATAATTTTTTTTTTGACAAAATTAGGGCCAAATGTTCAAAATCGTCTGCTTTAAAAGTACACCTAAACCTAAAAGCTGCCAATTTAACGACATATCCTCCTATTAAATCAGTTAGGAGACCGTATCTACAAGGCTGGTTTACTAAGGGAGGCGCAAAACTAAAGAAGAGGGAAAATTCTCTACGTTATGACTGTTTTAGGTTGGAGTAGGCTGGCTGGCCATATAGAATAAGTTTGAGATAGCCAGACCAAATATGAAAATCAGTTCAGAATGAGCCATGCCGTCATTATACAATAATGGGGGAAAACTAAGGAGAATATGTGATCTCCTTCTAGTTAAGAAAAACGTTTGGTTACTTCTGAAAACCACTCTAGTATTTGTCAAACAGATCGACTTTTGAGATATGTTTATATCCCTTTCTTTCTCTATTTTAATTTGCTTGTCCTTTTTCTCTCCAAACTCTATCCAACTCTCTCTCATGCACTCTTTTTTTTCCTTAGTAAATGATTACTTTTAAACATTAAATAAAACGTGAGAAAGAGATAACATGGGTGAGTGAGGATGCCAATGACAGAGCTAGAGAGAGATCAACGGGACTCCAGCTTCAAAATACAAAAATGGGATGGACTATATATATATTATACATAATTTTTGTTGCCAATGGTTTTTTTTGTCACTAAATAATGGTATATTTATGACAGATACTTGCTTAGCCACGTTTTTTAGCAACAAATGTATTTGTTACAATGTTTTTAGCGACATAAAAAAAAACTATCTTTCCATAGAAGTAGTCACACTCCAACTTTATTTTTATGGTCAAATTTTTAAGAAAATTGAGCAAGCATGTCTCAGTAGTCATTAGATGATTTAAAGCTAGACAACCAAATTTAAAAGCATATAGGGTTCAAGAAACATATGGTTTCTGTAAATATGAAACTATGTCTACATATTATTTACACTATGCTTCTTAGTCAAATTCTAATAAAAGCTTATCAAATCCCAAGAATCACTGGATGATTTAAAACTACATCATCATTATTTTCACATACGGTTAGTGAGCCGGAAATGAGACCCTAAGTACAAATTTGATGATACTTTGTTGGTGGAAGGTATAGAAAAAAATCACAAGAAGAAACTGAGTGGTGCTGGTGTCATTTGTCTGACATGTTCAAATGGGATCCAGGCAAATCTTTACCCAGAGTAAAACATAACCCCAAAATAAGTGGAAAAGCCATTCAAGAACAGGAGGACATTGTAATTTGGATCTAAATGAACAATATATCAATACAAAAAGTGTTGTGAACGAAGTAAATGTTAAAACTATATACCCAAATTATTCTAATTATGTTAATATTACACAAATGCCATACTTTCTTTATATAGGTTTATGTATCAATTAATTAAAAGGTATAACAAACATGCTGCCATAAATTGCAAAAAGCATAACCTGACCCAATATCAAAAGCAAAATGATAACCTATGCTCATTGTTTTTAATGTGCGAGTTCTCAATGATTTGATGAAACGACCCCCCTTAGTGGATCAACATGTTCTAGTTACTCAATATTTATGATTGCTCAAATAAAATAATAAAAACCTACAAACCCTGTGTTCCACCGTATGCCACACTCTTCAATGTTAGCATATCACACATTCTGCTTTCAATGACAAAAAATTTTTCCCAAAAGAAAGCTAACACTATTACTTGATGTATTGGCAGTAAGTATAAAGTATCTAACATTTTTGTGGAGACCAGTCAACGGTCTCAAGGCTTCTTTAGTTTATATCGTTTGTTATGTAGATTCCCTTGTTCCATTTAGGCCCATGATTAATGCTGATCATGCAAGTTGGTTTTCATAAACTAATAAACCCAGTGATAAACTCTTCAAACATACATGGATAGTATCTTTTAAGTTTCAAGTGATCATTTGGGAAATTGGGAGGCTTAGCAAGTTTTGCAAACTAGTACACCTGGCTGGTTAATTAGATTCAGGGATAAATGTCTGAGTATTGTCAAGTTCTTCTTGAAGAGTCAATAATATGACAAACTTGAAAATTATTTATATATAATATTATATAAATAAAACAAACTTGAAAATTTAGCATCTAAATCACATCTTATAAGTAAGCTAAGGTTGTTAGTGTTTTATTTTTACAAAATCTGTTACACTTACACATTATTTTTGTTTGAATTCTATATATCTACATATGTAAATATTGCTCTCTCTTCCAGTGCCACATTTGTATGTTTGTGCTCTCTCTGCTTTCCTCCCTCTCTCTACCCTTCACTCCTCAAATTTATAGCGGGTAGGATCAAATCACACACATGCACACACATATATATATGTGCTACATAGAAATAGTTTGGTCTTCTCCACCAAATTTAGCTTACTGTCTACAAATTTGATAATAAGAATTGGTGCATGATGCCCACTTCTATATGACTAAAGTGATAGAAATCTAGCACCAACGTCTGAAACCAGAAAGCAACACTCATGTAGGAGGAGAGAGAGAGAGAGAGAAAGAGAGAATGAAAACAAGAAGAAGTTGAGGAAAAGAAGCCGTGACCAAAATGGTTTGCACAGCCTCTATTTATAATCTCATTTCCAGAATTCTAAGAGTCTCCAAACGTAGAATCCTAGGAGATTTCACAAGCTACAAGAACATTAATTACATCATAGAATCCTAGGAGACTTCACATATCACAA
>JAANDH010000245.1:295162-326963 GCA_011799765.1 Nymphaea thermarum | reverse complement strand
CGGCGATCATAATGAGACGATCACGCATAACATCCTAAAACTGACAATTACACCATGCATCAAGTTGGCCATGCGTCAATCTGTTAGTTGTTTATTTCAATTGACATTTCTAACTTGATGGACGAGACGTTGCTTCATCAAGATCCTTGAGCAGTTCCCAGGTCTCACGGGACTGTTTACTCTCTTGTGGAAGAGCTCTGATCGCGTCTTTTGCGCTCATAATGAAATGATCACAAATAAACTCTCAAAACTGACCATCATACCAATGCATCAAGTTGGCCATGCATTGGTTGTGTCTATCAGTCAGTCATTTATTTCAAGTGCATCTAATTGACCATTTTCACTCAGTCATTTATTTCAAGTGCATCTAATTGAACATTTTCACTTGATGGAGTGGACGTTGTTTCATCAAGATCCTTGAGCAGTCCCGAGGACTCACAGGACTAATTACCCCGATGTTGGACGAGGTTCATCGTATCTTCTGCGCTCATAATGAGACGATCACGCGTAACATCCTAAAACTGACAATTACACCATGCATCAAGTTGGCCATGCGTCAATCTGTTAATTGTTTATTCCAATTGACATTTCTAACTTGATGGACGGGACGTTCCGTCATCAAGATCCTTGAGCAGTTCCCAAGTCTCACGGGACTGTTTACTCTCTTGTGGAAGAGATTTCATCGCGTCTTTTCCGCTCATAATGAAATGATAAAAAATAAACTCTCAAAACTGACCATCATACCAATGCATCAAGTTGGCCATGCATTGGTTGTGTCTATCAGTCAGTCATTTATTTCAACTGCATCCAATTGACAAATTTAACTTGATGGAGTGGACGTTGTTTCATCAAGATCCTTGAGCAGTCCCAGGGTCTCACGGGACTAATTACCCCGCTGTTGGACGAGGTTCATCGTATCTTCTGCGCTCATAATGAGACGATCACGCATAACATCCTAAAACTGACAATTACACCATGCATCAAGTTGGCCATGCATCAATCTGTTAGTTGTTTATTCCAATTGACATTTCTAACTTGATGGACGGGACGTTGCTTCATCAAGATCCTTGAGCAGTTCCCAGGTCTCACGGGAATGTTTACTCTCTTGTGGAAGAGCTTTCATTGCGTCTTTTCCGCTCATAATGAAATGATAAAAAATTAACTCTCAAAACTGACCATCATACCAATGCATCAAGTTGGCCATGCATTGGTTGTGTCTATCAGTCAGTCGTTTATTTCAACGGCATTCAACTGACAATTTTAACTTGATGGAGTGGACGTTGTTTCATCAAGATCCTTGAGCACTCCCCAGGTCTCACGGGACTAATTACCCCGTTGTTGGAAGAGGTTCATCGTATCTTTTGTGCTCATAATGAGACGATCATGCATAACATCGTAAAACTGACAATTACACCATGCATCAAGTTGGCCATGCATCAATCTGTTAGTTGTTTATTCCAATTGACATTTCTAACTTGATGGACGGGACGTTGCGTCATCAAGAGCCTTGAGCAGTTCCCAGGTCTCACGGGACTGTTTACTCTCTTGTGGAAGAGCTTTCATCGCGTCTTTTCCGCTCATAATGAAATGATCACAAATAAACTCTCAAAACTGACCATCATACCAATGCATCAAGTTGGCCATGCATTGGTTGTGTCTATCAACCAGTCATTTATTTCAACTGCCTCTAATTGACAATTTTAACTTGATGGAGTGGACGTTGTTTCATCAAGATCCTTGAGCAGTCCCCAGGTCTCACGGGACTAATTACCCCGATGTTGGACGAGGATGATCGTATCTTCTGCGCTCATAATGAGACGATCACGCATAACATCCTAAAACTGACAATTACACCATGCATCAAGTTGGCCATGCATCAATCTGTTAGTTGTTTATTCCAATTGACATTTCTAACTTGATGGGCGAGACGTTGCTTCATCAAGATCCTTGAGCAGTTCCCAGGTCTCACGGGACTGTTTACTCTGTTGTGGAAGAGCTTTAATCGCGTCTTTTGCGCTCATAATGAAATGATCACAAATAAACTCTCAAAACTGACCATCATACCAATGCATCAAGTTGGCCACGCATTGGTCGTGTCTATCTGTCAGTCATTTATTTCAACTGCATCTAATTGACAATTTTCACTTGATGGAGTGGACGTTGTTTCATCAAGATCCTTGAGCAGTCCCAGGCCTCACGGGACTAATTACCCCGCTGTTGGACGAGGTTCATCGTATCTTCTGCGCTCATAATGAGACGATCACGCATAACATCCTAAAACAGACAATTACACCATGCATCAAGTTGGCCATGCATCAATCTGTTAGTTGTTTATTCCAATTGACATTTCTAACTTGATAGAGGGGACGTTGCTTCATCAAGATCCTTGAGCAGTTCCCAGGTCTCACGGGACTCTTTACTCTCTTGTGGAAGAGCTCTCATCGCGTCTTTTGCACTCATAATGAAATGNATCAAGATCCTTGAGCAGTTCCCAGGTCTCACGGGACTGTTTACTCTCTTGTGGAAGAGCTCTCATCGCGTCTTTTGCGCTCATAATGAAATGATCACAAATAAACTCTCAAAACTGACCATCATACCAATGCATCAAGTTGGCCATGCATTGGTTGTGTCTATCAGTCAGTCATTTATTTCAAGTGCATCTAATTGACAATTTTCACTTGATGGAGTGGACGTTGTTTCATCAAGATCCTTGAGCAGTCCCCAGGACTCACGGTACTAATTACCCCGATGTTGGTCGAGGTTGATCGTATCTTCTGCTCTCATAAAGAGACGATCACGCATAACATCCTAAAACTGACAATTACACCATGCATCAAGTAGGACATGCATCAATCTGTTAGTTGTTTATTCCAATTGACATTTCTAACTTGATAGAGGGGACGTTGCTTCATCAAGATCTTTGAGTAGTTCCCAGGTCTCACGGGACTGTTTACTCTCTTATGGAAGAGCTTTCATCGCGTATTTTGCGCTTATAAAGGAAATGATCACAAATAAACTCTCAAAACTGACCATCGTACCAATGCATCAAGTTGGCCATGCATTGGTTGTGTCTATCAGCCAGTCATTTATTTCAACTGCCTCTAATTGACAATTTTAACTTGATGGAGTGGACGTTGTTTCATCAAGATCTTTGAGCAGTCCCCAAGTCTCACGGGACAAATTACCCCGCTGTTGGACGAGGTTCATCGTTTCTTCAGCGCTCATAATAGACGATCATACAAAACATCCTAAAACTAACAATTACACCATGCATCAAGTTGGCCATGCATCAATCTGCTACGTTCGTTGTTTATTCCAATTGACATTTCTAACTTGATGGACGGGACGTTGCTTCATCAAGATCCTCGAGCAGTTCCCAGGTCTCAAGGGACTGTTTACTCTCTTGTGGAAGAGCTTTCATCGAGTCTTTTGCGCTCAAAATGAAATGATCACAAATAAACTTTCAAAACTGACCATCGTACCAATGCATCAAGTTGGCCATGCATTGGTTGTGTCTATTAGTCAGTCATTTATTTCAACTTCCTCTAATTGACAATTTTAACTCGATGGAGTGGACGTTGTTTCAGCAAGATCTTTGAGCAATCCCGAAGTCTCACGGGACAAATTACCCCGCTGTTGGACGAGGTTCATCGTTTCTTCAGCGCTCATAATAGACGATCATACATAACATCCTAAAACTAACAATTACACCATGCATCAAGTTGGCCATGCATCAATCTGCTATGTTCGTTGTTTATTCCAATTGACATTTCTAACTTGATGGACGGGACGTTGCTTCATCAAGATCCTTGAGCAGTTCCCAGGTCTCACGGGACTGTTTACTCTCTTGTGGAAGAGCTTTCATCGCGTCTTTTGCGCTCATAATGAAATGATCACAAATAAACTTTCAAAACTGACCAACATATCAATGCATCAAGTTGGCCATGCATTGGTTGTGTCTATCAGTCATTCATTTATTTCAACTGCATCTAATTGACAATTTTAACTTGATGGAGTGGACGTTGTTTCCTCAAGATCCTTGAGCAGTCCCAGGGTCTCACAGGACTATTTACCCCACTGTTGGACGAGGTTCATCGTATCTTTTGCGCTCTTAATTAGACGATCACGCATAACATCCTAGAATTGACAATTACACCATCCATCAAGTTGGACATGCATCAATCTGCTATGTTAGTTGTTTGTTCCAATTGACATTTTTAACTTGATGGATGGGACGTTGCTTCATCAAGATCTTTGATCAGTTCTCAGGTCTCACGGGACTGTTTACTCTCTTGTGGAAGAGCTTTCATCGCGTCTTTTGCGCTCATAATGAAATGATCACAAATAAACTCTCAAAACTGACCATCATACCAATGCATCAACTTGGCCATGCATTGGTTGTGTCTATCTGTCAGTCATTTATTTCAACTGCATCTAATTGACAATTTTCACTTGATGGAGTGGACGTTGTTTCATCAAGATCCTTGAGCAGTCCCCAGGACTCACGGGACTAATTACCCCGATGTTGGACGAGGTTGATCGTATCTTCTGCTCTCATAAAGAGACAATCACGCATAACATCCTAAAACTGACAATTACACCATGCATCAAGTTGGACATGCATCAATTTGTTAGTTGTTTATTCCAATTGACATTTCTAACTTGATAGAGGGGACGTTGCTTCATCAAGATCTTTGAGCAGTTCCCAGGACTCACGGGACTGTTTACTCTCTTGTGGAAGAGCTTTCATCGCGTATTTTGTGCTTATAAAGGAAATGATCACAAATAAACTCTCAAAACTGACCATCGTACCAATGCATCAAGTTGGCCATGCATTGGTTGTGTCTATCAGCCAGTCATTTATTTCAACTGCCTCTAATTGACAATTTTAACTTGATGGAGTGGACGTTTTATTATCAAGATCTTTGAGCAGTCGCCAAGTCTCACAGGACAAATTACCCCGCTGTTGGACGAGGTTCATCGTTTCTTCAGCGCTCATAATAGACGATCATACAAAACATCCTAAAACTAACAATTACACCATGCATCAAGTTGGTCATGCATCAATCTGCTATGTTCGTTGTTTATTCCAATTGACATTTCTAACTTGACGGACCGGGACGTTGCTTCATCAAGATCCTTGAGCAGTTCCCAGGTCTCACGGGACTGTTTACTCTCTTGTGGAAGAGCTTTCATCGCGTCTTTTGCGCTCATAATGAAATGATCACAAATAAACACTCAAAACTGACCATCATATCAATGCATCAAGTTGGCCATGCATTGGTTGTGTCTATCAGTCATTCATTTATTTCTACTCCATCTAATTGACAATTTTAACTTGATGGAGTGGACGTTGTTTCTTCAATATCTTTGAGCAGTCCCAGGGTCTCACGGGACTATTTACCCCACTGTTGGACGAGGTTCATCGTATCTTCTGCGCTCTTAATGAGACAATCATGCATAACATCCTAAAATTGACAATTACACCATCCATCAAGTTGGACATGCATCAATCTGCTATGTTAGTTGTTTGTTCCAATTGACATTTTTAACTTGATGGATGGGACGTTGCTTCATCAAGTTCTTTGATCAGTTCTCAGGTCTCACGGGACTGTTTACTCTCTTGAGGAAGAGCTTTCATCGCGTATTTTGCGCTTATAAAGAAATGATCACAAATAAACTCTCAAAACTGACCATCGTACCAATGCATCAAGTTGGCCATGCATTGGTTGTGTCTATCAGCCAGTCATTTATTTCAATTGCCTCTAATTGACAATTTTAACTTGATGGAGTGGACGTTGTTTAATCAAGATCATTGAGCAGTCCCCAAGTCTCACGGGACAAGTTACCCTGCTGTTGGACGAGGTTCATCGTTTCTTTAGCGCTCATAATAGACGATCATACATAACATCCTAAAACTAACAATTAAACCATGGATCAAGTTGGTCATGCATCAATCTGCTATGTTCGTTGTTTATTCCAATTGACATTTCTAACTTGATGGACGGGACGTTGCTTCATCAAGATCCTTGAGCAGTTCCCAGGTCTCAGGGGACTGTTTACTCTCTTGTGGAAGAGCTATCATCGCGTCTTTTGCGCTCATAATGAAATGATCACAAATAAACTCTCAAAACTGACCATCATACCAATGCATCAAGTTGGCCATGCATTGGTTGTGCCTATCAGTCAGTCCTTTATTTCAACTCCATATAATTTACAATTTTAACTTGATGGAGTGGACGTTGTTTCTTCAAGATCTTTGAGCAGTCCCAGGGTCTCACGGGACTACTTACCCAACTGTTTGACGAGGTTCATCGTATCTTCTGCACGCATAATGAGACGATCACGCATAGCATCCTAAAACTGACAATTACACCATCCATCAAGTTGGACATGGATCAATCTGCTATGTTAGTTGTTTGTTGCAATTGACATTTTTAACTTGATGGATGGGACGTTGCTTCATCAAGATCCTTCAGCAGTTCCCAGGTCTCACGGGACTGTTTACTCTCTTGTGGAAGAGCTTTCAACGCGTCTTTTCCGCTCATAATGAAATGATCACAAATAAACTCTTAAAACTGACCATCATACCAATGCATCAAGTTGGCAATGCATTGGTTGTGTCAATCAGTCAGTCGTTTATTCCAACTGCATCCAATTGACAATTTTAACTTAATGGAGTGGACATTGTTTCATCAAGATCCTTGAGCAGTCCCAGGTCTCACGGGACTAATTACCCCGATGTTGGAAGAGGTTCATCGTATCTTCTGCGCTCATAATGAGACGATCGCGCATAACATCCTAAAACTGACAATTAAACCATGCATCAAGTTGGCCATGCATCAATCTGTTAGTTGTTTATTCCAATTGACATTTCTAACTTGATGGACGAGACGTTGCTTCATCAAGATCCTTGAGCAGTTCCCAAGTCTCACGGGACTGTTTACTCTCTTGTGGAAGAGCTCTCATCGCGTCTTTTGCGCTCATAATGAAATGATCACAAATAAACTCTCAAAACTGACCATCATACCAATGCATCAAGTTGGCCATGCATTGGTTGTGTCTATCAGTCAGTCATTTATTTCAACTACATCTAATTTACAATTTTAACTTGATGGAGTGGATGTTGTTTCTTCAAGATCTTTGAGCAGTCCCAGGGTCTCACGGGACTAATTACCCCGCTGTTGGACGAGGTTCATCGTATCTTCTGCGTTCAGAGACGATCACGCATAACATCCTAAAACTGACAATTACACCATGCATCAAGTTGGCCATGCATCAATCTGTTAGTTGTTTATTCCAATTGACATTTCTAACTTGATGGACGAGACGTTGCTTCATCAAGATCCTTGAGCAGTTCCCAGGTCTCAAGGGACTGTTTACTCTCTTGTGGAAGAGCTCTCATCGCGTCTTTTGCGCTCATAATGAAATGATCACAAATAAACTCTCAAAACTGACCATCATACCAATGCATCAAGTTAGCCATGCATTGGTTGTGTCTATCAGTCAGTCATTTATTTCAAGTGCATCTAATTGACAATTTTCACTTGATGGAGTGGACGTTGTTTCATCAAGATCCTTGAGCAGTCCCCAGGACTCACAGGACTAATTACCCCGATGTTGGACGAGGTTGATCGTATCTTCTGCTCTCATAAAGAGACGATCACGCATAACATCCTAAAACTGACAATTACACCATGCATCAAGTTGGACATGCATCAATCTGTTAGTTGTTTATTCCAATTGACATTTCTAACTTGATAGAGGGGACGTTGCTTCATCAAGATCCTTGAGCAGTTCCCCGGTCTCACGGGACTGTTTACTCTCTTGTGGAAGAGCTTTCATCGCGTATTTTGCGCTTATAAAGAAATGATCACAAATAAACTCTCAAAACTGACCATCGTACCAATGCATCAAGTTGGCCATGCATTGGTTGTGCCTATCAGCCAGTCATTTATTTCAACTGCCTCTAATTGACAATTTTAACTTGATGGAGTGGACGTTTTATTATCAAGATCTTTGAGCAGTCGCCAAGTCTCATGGGACAAATTACCCCGCTGTTGGATGAGGTTCATCGTTTCTTCAGCGCTCATAATAGACGATCATACAAAACATCCTAAAACTAACAATTACACCATGCATCAAGTTGGCCATGCATCAATCTGCTATGTTCGATGTTTATTCCAATTGACATTTCTAACTTGATGGACGGGACGTTGCTTCATCAAGATCCTTGAGCAGTTCGCAGGTCTCACGGGACTGTTTACTCTCTTGTGGAAGAGCTTTTATCGCGTCTTTTGCGCTCATAATGAAATGATCACAAATAAACTCTCAAAACTGACCATCATATCAATGCATCAAGTTGGCCATGCATTGGTTGTGTCTATCAGTCATTCATTTATTTCTACTCCATCTAATTGACAATTTTAACTTGATGGAGTGGACGTTGTTTCATCAAGATCTTTGAGTAGTCCCCAGGTCTCACGGGACTATTAACCCCGCTGTTAGACGAGGTTCATGCATCAACCATGCATCAGGTTGGCCATGCATCAATCTGTTAGTTGTTTATTCCAATTGACATTTCTAACTTGATGGACGGGACGTTGCTTCATCAAGATCCTTGAGCAGTTCCCAGGTCTCATGGAACTGTTTACTCTCTTGTGGAAGAGGTTTCATCGCATCTTTTGCGCTCTTAATGAAATGATCACAAATAAACTCCTAAAACTGACCATTTTACCAATGCATCAAGTTGGCCATGGATTGGTTGTGTCTATCAGTCAGTCAGTCATTTCAACTGCATCTAATTGACAATTTCAACTTGATGGAGTGGACGTTGTTTCATCAAGATCTTTGAGCAGTCCCCACGTCTCACGGGACTATTTACCCCCCTGTTGGATGTGGTTCATTGTATCTTCTGCGCTAATAATGAGACGATCACACAAAACATCTTAAAACTGACAATTACACCTTGCATCAAGTTGGCCATGCATCAATCTGTTAGTTGTTTATCCCAATTGACATTTTTAACTTTTTGGACAGGATGTTGCTTCATCAAGATCCTTGAGCAGTTCCCAGGTCTCACGGGATTGTTTACTCTCTTGTGGTAGAGGTTTCATCGCGTCTTTTGCGCTCATAATGAAATGATCACACAATAAACTCCTAAAATTGACCATTATACCAATGCATCAAGTTGGTCATGCATTGGTTGTGTCTATCAGTCAGTCATTTATTTCAATTGCATCTAATTAAGAATTCTAACTTGATGGATGGCACGGTGTTTCATCAAGATCGTTGAACAGTCCCCAAGTCTCACGGGACTGTTTACCCCCTTGTTCGACGAGGTTCATCGTATCTTCTACGCTCATAATGAGATGATCACACATAAACTCCTAAAACTGACCATTCTACCAATGCATCAAGTTGGCTATGCACTGATTTTGACAAGCTGCGAGCCAATTATCCCAATTGCATCTAATTGACATTTTCAACTTGATGGTAGGGATATTGCTTAATCAAGTTCCTTGATCAATTCCCAGGTCTCACGGGACTGTTTTCCATCTTGTTGAACAAGGTTCAACGCATCTTTTGTGCTCATAACGAGAAGATCACACCTAACCTCATAAAACTGACCACGATAACAATGGATCATGTTAACCATGCATTGGTTGTGTTAGTGAGTCATTTATTCCAATTTCATCCAATTGACATTTTACACTTGATGGAAGGGACGTTGCTCCATCAAGATCCTTGAGCAGTTCCTATGTCTCACGGGACTGTTTATCCCCTTGTTATACAAGGTTCATCGTATCTTTTGCGCTCACAATTACACGATCACACATAAACTCCTAAAACTGACCATTATACCAATGTATCAAGTTGGCCATCCATTGGTTGTGTCTATCAGTCAGTCATTTATTTCAATTGCATCTAATTGTCAATTTTAACTTGATAGAGTGGACGTTGTTTCATCAAGATCTTTGAGCAGTCCCCAGGTCTCACGGGACTATTTACCCCTTGTTGGACGAGGTTCATCGTATCTTTTGCGCTCATAATGAGACGATCACACTTAACATCCTAAAACTGACAACTACACCATGCGTCAAGTTGGCCATGCATTGATTGAGTCAATCTATTAGTTGTTTATTGCAATTGCATCCAATTGACATTTTTAACTTGATGGACGGGACGTTGCTTCATCAAGATCCTTGAGCAGTTTCCAGGTCTCACGGGATGTTTACTCTCTTGTGGTAGAGGTTTCATTGCGTCTTTTGCGCTCATAATGAAATGATCACACATAAACTCTTAAAACTGACCATTATAACAATGCATCAAGTTGGTTATGCATTGATTTTGACAATCAGTCATCCCAGGACTCACGGCACTATTTCCCATCTCGTTGAACAGGGTTCATCGCATTTTTGCACCCATAACGAGAAGATCACACATAACCTCATAATACTGACCATGATATCGATGCATCATGTTGACATGCTTCACTAAACTTCACTACAAGAAAATAGCATTTAGTGATGTACAACATGCTTCACTAAATGTCATCAGTGATGCCAACTCTTCATCATGAATGGCGCCACTAACAGTAATGACAGAATTAATGATGCATTTGTTGCTATTAACTATCACAATTAGTCATGCATTAACAACGATAAACCAGCTGTTGTGTCACTAATTGACCATGAACGGCTCATGAAACAACAGAAGCTTAATATACATGGACAACCAACAATAACAAACACTCAAGCAGCAAAATTTAAAAATTAACCTGCAACCAATAACACTTTCATATAACTACAAAAGCGACTGAAAGCATTTTCAGATTGACAGCAGCTATAGCAGCATAACTTCACAGGTTACCAACCTTTTACTTGATTTAAAAGGCAAAAGAAAGTTGTAACTGCTACCATGCCATGTTATGGCGATCTGCAAACTGCTAATGTCTACATAATTGTACTAAATAAAGTAAAATAAATCCTCTAACATGGAAAAGGAGATTAAACTTCAAGACACAAAAAATTTTGCAAACAAGTGAAAGCATAAAACCTGAATATCAGCTACCAATTAGAACAGAGAATATCTCCAGCCTAAAGCATAAGAATAGCATGCTAGAGGCACAAGCAATTGTACCTCTGTTGTGCCCACAGTGTAAAACAATGTTTGATTCAGAGCCTCCAAACGTACCAGAAAGCTTGTTCCTCAAGCAACCTGCATTCATGAGGTTAGTCCAAAAGAATTGATCCTATTAAAAGAAGGGCAATACAAAAAGGCACAAAAACCGCATGAATAAAACATATTTTCGGGTAGCAAAGAGAGATTGTTAATAAGGGCAACATTTTCTTTGTGTTGTTTTCCAAGTTTTTGTTCCTTTGGAATAAAACAGTAAATTTAGAAATTCAGAAATATCCCATAGATACAGGGGAAATAAATGCAGTGTAAGATAGAGATGAAATCAGTTTGAATGGTGACCATAAATAAAAAATAAATTTATGAGAACTAAAGAAGTGTATAAAAAGGAAGAGTTTATTATAATATTGAAGAAAAAGACCATTACTTTCTAAACTTGCTGTTCTGTATCTTAAGATCACAATCCATCAGCCAAGAATTTGAGGTTTTGAACCATAATTGGTGAACAACATGCGTTTGGCCATGACCCACTAAGGCCTCCATTGAATTGAATTGGACGTTTTAATAGAATAAGTTTCTAGTCAATACGTGAGTCAGTGACCATTTACTTGTATGGATTAAGTCCTTTGTCCACTTCAAAGAGACATCATGAAGAGTATCTTATGCATGAGATGATAAGCTAGAAAATGGATAAAGCTAACACAATCAATGTTAGAAACTAAATCATATTAATGGTTAAATTTATCAATAATCTTATCCCATAAAATGTAATAATCTACATAGAAATAGATCACGACCTAGCCCTATGGTTCTATAGGCAAGATGCACAATAAGGGACCAAAAGGAAATGGAAATTGAGAAAAAGCCTAAGTACGATTATTTTTTGGTTTGACTACTGTTTGTAGACACTTTTCATGAACATGCACATTTCAGTCCCTTTTCCTGAATGTCTGCCATTAATGAATGGAAGGGCTCAGTTATTGCAATTGTTTTAAAAATTGGACTGTAGGTGGAAAAAAGTTATTCTACTGAAACATCTGACGAGGTGAGGTGAAATATTTTCAAACAAAAGTAAGTAGGAATACAAATTATAATAGCCTTATACAGTAGGAAGATACATAAATACTTAACATATCACATATAACAAAATTAGAAATACAATAAAACAGATTATGCGCGCATATTGTAAGGCATAAAGATAATATGTTTATATTGTCAGACCAAAAGATAGAGACCAAACATACAGGGAAAAGGAGCTGAACAAAGCATGATTCTTATAACACACCAATCAAAATAGTTAACCAGACTATTAGCTTACATATTATCTATAAAACAATAAGGAAATACATAACTTATATGTAAAGCTTATACACAAAGCATATTTATGAAACAGATATATTAAACAAAGCAGTTCACTGATTAACTTGTAAACTAATTTCCATAAACAGTATGGCCTTCAAGACCAATGAAGTTCATGGAACTGAAGTCTTATTTACCTAACATCCACCTTTAGCAACCAATTAAAACTTCAACTCCATGAAACCACCGATCTTGAAGTTTTGGGGAGAAAACCCTCAAGGTAGCTTACAATATTTAGAGTCTGGAAAAATAACAGAGAAAGAATCAACATATTTTAGTTTCTGTATGTATAGGAACGTAAGGACACTTGTCTGCACGATTTAATTAGTCACTCAAGTTTTCCAAAGGCCTACAAATGAAAACCTTTGAGATTTCAAACGAAGCCCTAGTTTTGTGGAGAACAAATTGACAACAGTATCTTAACTAAGAAGAATGAGAAGAAGTTCGTTTGTGAAACGACACCCGAAGCCTTTGGCAATCGGAGCAAGTGCATGCAATGCACGGCAATTAATCGGAGAGAAAGATAGAGAAAGCGAAAGAAAGAAAGAAAGAAAGAAAGAAAGATGAACGGAGGGGGAGAGTGAGTGAGAGATATCCTATTACCGTAGATAATGCAGCTTGAGATGAATCGAGACTCCTCGATCAAAACCCTCGCTCGCAAATTGCCATCACTGCGGATGGATGAATGGGTCAGGAAGGTTAAAAAAATCCCAGAAAGTAATCGGTGCCTAGGGTCACAGTCTGTCGACCCACCCCCCTCATGAGCAGCCTCCTTCCCTTGCCATGGCCGACGCACATGGCCGACGACCACCCAGGGCAGCACCGAAACCCATACAATCCAGTGGTGGAGCTTTACTTCCTCCCTCCCGTCTTCCTCATCCTCCTCTTCCCCCTCCCCTTCTTCCTCTTCGCAGTCGCCACCCCCTCCCCCTCCACCACCAACGAATATTTTTCAGGGACAGGGCCCACCTGCTAGTAGCAGCGGCAGTAGCCCCGCCACTTACCCACCACCCTCTTCAACGGCTAATTCTTCTGCCCCTTCCCCGCACCCCGCGCTAGAACGAGCCTCTTCTTCTCCGTGCCACAACCGCCTCTGCAAGTCCGATCCGGGAGCCGTCGCTGGGGTCGTTACCGACGGCGCGTATGTGCTGGTCGCCTGCGCAGGCCTCATCATCTGGTTTCGCTTCCGGGGCGTCCGATTGCGGCGCGCCGATGGCCTGCTCGAGATACCGGCGTCGGAGATGGTCAGGGCACCTCGTGGATTCAGCTACCGGACGCTGAAATCGGCGACGCGGAACTTCGATTCCAGCCGGATAATCGGGCACGGCGCATTCGGCACTGTCTACAAGGGGGTGATCGCGGAGACAGGGGCCGTGGTGGCGGTGAAGAGGTGTAGCAATGAGAGCGGCGGGCAGGGGAAGGCAGAGTTCCTATCCGAGTTGTCCATCATCGGTGCCCTCCGCCACCGGAACCTTGTCCAGCTTCTGGGATGGTGCCACCAGAAAGGGGAGATCCTCCTGGTCTACGAATTCATGCCCAACGGCAGCCTCGACAAGGCCCTCTTCCTCCCGGAGCCGGTGCTCCCGTCGCCGGCTGGAGAGCGAGCAGTGGTGGTGGTGGAGAGCGCCGGCGGAAGAGCGAACGGTTGTGGAAGCGCGGGAGCGCGGGAGAGGCAAGAGACGGAAAGGGAAGCTTCTGACGACCACGATCAACGGAAACTAAAACCAATCAAGAAACGGTTACTTTCATTCCTAGATGACCCACCGCTCGGCCATTCCTAGATGACCGACCGCTCCACCGATCATTTGAATTTTGGATTTAGTTTCATTTGAAAGCAGCATTTCTGGCGCATTTAGACCCAGTCGCAGTCTTCTTTCATATATATATATAAAATTATGGATGGTCCTTCATGAATGGTGCCAGCTGACAGGGAGGCATGGATTGTGTTGTATTTAGACTCAAGTTGTTCTTCAGTAGGCAACCTATCTGATATTATGCTAAATTACGATTCATTGTGAATATTCGACTAAAATTTGTTGTGAAAAGTCCACTCAATCAGAATGGTAAAGAAAGTGGTGAATATTGATTGTATTCTTGGGATTAGAAGTATACATCGTACTAGATATTGAGTTGCTTGAACAACAAACAAATTTTTGTTTAGGCAGGAACTTGGTAATTAACGAAAAAAGGACGATCTTATGTTGAAATTACTAATCAGTCCAAGTTACTAGATATTTTGTTATGCTGAATCGTTAATATTTAGAAAAAATAATTTATGGGAAAAAATGTCAAAAATCATGTTGGAAATAGGGTCATTTTAGTTCGAGTGTTGAATGATGTATAACGTTATTCACTTTTTTAATCTTTCCTATCTTATCCAGGTTTGATGTTTTTAGTGTTGAATGGAAGTTCTACATGTGCACTACTTTTTATGAAATGTACAAAATATTTGAGAATGAGTAAGGCTGATTTGTTGCTTAAATGTTGATGCTTGATTCTCTATTCTCTAGGCCCATACTACACAAGTACCAAAAGCTCTTGATCATCTAGGATGCAAATCTCGCCCGGAGAGTGGCCTTTCTACAATGACAGAACTAGATTCTAAAGTTGAACATATATTTATTTAATTTTTGCTTGTTATCTTATTAAATTAATTACAAACAAATTATATTTAAATTATTAAAGAAAAAAATGTAAAAACGGTAACAAGCACCGATCCGTAACAATATCTACTAGTTAATATGTCCTATTAGCAGGAAAACCAATGCCGATCATCAACAATATTTACAAAGTTGATTTTGAAATTTGATGAGCCGAATTTTCCAAGGATTGCTTGAATTAATTTGAGCCGATTGGTTTGCTTTAAATTTTAAGCGGCAATGACGACCTACAAATATGCTATTGCTTGGAAGGCATACCTTAACAATTGGACTACAAACGCATTGATTGATATATATATATATACAACCTTGACAATACCCTAAATCAAAATTATGAAAAATTGATAGCTTTGCCCCTACCAACACCCAGAGGTATTAACCATAACCAAATCCACATCCAACTCTCTTGGGAACCTTCATTAGAACAAGAGCATGAGCCTCGACCAAACCTTGACCTAGAGCCACAGCTCAAGCCGGAGCCAAGCCTTGATCAGAGCCCAAGCATTTCATTATTCTACCAAAGCTTTTCGTTCATGTTGTCCAGATCAATGCGCAGCGGTCTCCATTGCATCAACCAGTTGCTGCTTTGAAGATATATGACTAACTTTAGTTGCTTCAAAGAAATATGAGGAAGTCAATGACAAACGTGTGGTTTGATCTGCATAAATATGCTATCTGAAGATACTTAGAACAACTCAAACTTGTTAAGAACATGATCATTAAAACTTAAAACACCCATGTTGACCAAATGTGATAATTTGAAATTATGTATCAAAGCCTTTACACTTACTTCTAGCAATACATAAATGACCATGTTGAATTATGAATTATTCTATCAAGTACCGGTTTTGAGAGTCAAGCTATATGCTATATAATGTGTTACAAGTACTTGTATTCCGACTTTTATATAAAAGACCTGAAATATCTTATTTGTATATAATTGAAAAACAAAATCAACATCCAGACGGCAATGCTTTGTAAAAAATTGTCCTCACCCAAAATGTTTTAACTAGTAAAAAAATTCATCTCAAATTCCAGGGAGCAAGTTTAATGCTTGTTTTGTTAGCTTTTCAGCATGGCAACATAAGCGGCACCTTTCTCTTCTTGAAATGGTTGAAGGAATGTCGCAAACTGTTGATCTGGGTGAACAATAATAGAAAGCAATCGCAGAATGAACGTCTTGCTGTGTGCATGCTCTGGCGAGCAGTTCAAATTTGAGGAGGTGGAGCATCCTCTGTCACCAGAATCTTTGGAGACTGAGAGATTTTTCGGCTGGTGGGCGGAGCCAGCGTGGGGCACGTGTGGGCGCCTGCCCACGCCAGCCCAAAATAACATATAGCAGTGACCGAAATCAAATAGCGGTGACGAAAACCACCGCTATAGGTGTTAGATGGGGTGCCGACGCCAGCCAGCCAATTTTTCAACGTCTGCCCACGCCAGCCAATTTTTCTGGCTCCGCCAGCCTGGTGCTTAGTTACACTGAAAGATATCCCCAAAGATTAAAAATCCATCCTCAAAGATCCACAAAAAGATTTTCACATGAAAAAAAACCCATCCTAAAAATACCAGAAGTTTTGACTAAAAATCCATCCTAAAAGACCCATGAAAAGTTTTTTTTCATAAAAAACAAAAAAAATCCATCCTAAAAGTCCACAAAAATTTTTTCCATGACAAAAATCCATCATAAAAGATCCATGAAAAGTTTTTTTCATGAAAAAAATTCCATCCTGAAAATCCATTATTTTTTTTTTCCATGACTAAAAATCCATCATAGAAGATCCACGAAAAGTTTTTTCCAAGAAAAAAATTCCATCCTAAAAATCCATGAAAAATTTTTCCTTGATAAAAAATCCATCCTAAAAGACCCACGAAAAAAAAAAATCCATCCTAAAAGACCCACGAAAAAAAAAAATCCATCCTAACATATCCACGAAAAGTTTTTAGAATGAGCGATCTCTTTGACGATCATGGGCATAATTGTCTTTTCAAAGAAAAACTATCATATGTGAGCCAGCGTTGAGGGGGCAACTTGTCCAACCATCCTGTCTTCCAAAAGTGATGAATTGGGGTTAAAAGAGTTCAAAACAAAAAATCAAGAACGCGGATCGCACTAACCAAGGAGGGGGCTGAGGAGGTTCCCCAAGAAGCAGTTCGCCATCCTTTGTTTGCTTCCTCTCGCTGCGGTAGTGATCGTGAAATATCGATTTGCTGGTCCTTCTTCTGACTTGGCGCGTCTGTTTTATCGTTGCCACCGATGTGAATGTGAATGTATCCTTGGATTTCTCGGTTTTGGTTCGGTTGGCGCTTCGTTTTTGTGGTGATTCTTCGATTTGGCCTTGGTGGTTGCGCTGTTTGGGTCTATTTAATGGAAGACCGATGCGAGAAGTTGATCACAATGGATCTTGATTTCATCTGCCTGTTCCTGTTCTATTTGTAGTAGTTCTTGAAATATGTAAAAAGATTCTAACACAATTTGGACAACTTCAGATATGTCATGACATTTTGTTTATGGAAAGTTATTATTTATGAGCTCATAAATATACAAGGGAATTTGCCAAAATTCATGTAATGAATTTATTTTAACTTTCTAATAAATTGTCAAAAAAGTTAAATCTTTATAGAAGTTTATGAAGCATCAACAAAATTTGCCGTTGGTAACACAAACATTGGTAAAAAAAAAAATCATGAAAATCTAAAAGGGCACAACCATTTCACGAGTATATAAATGTGCACAAGAGTTTTTAAAAATGTTAATTTATGCTCAAGAAACTGCACTAAAATGCACAAAATTTATAAATATATATGGCACTTGTCGAACACCAACTAAACTTCACTACAAAAAAAAAATAGCATTTAGTGATGTACAACATGCTTCACTAAATGTCATCAGTGATGCCAACTCTTCATCATGAATGGCACCACTACCAGTAATGACGGAATTAATGATGCATTTGTTGCTATTAACTATCATAATTAGTCATGCATTAACAACGATAAACCAGCTGTTGTGTCACTAATTAACCATGAAACAGAAGCCTAATATACATGGACAACCAACAATAACAAACACTCAAGCAGCAAATTTTAAAAATTAACCTTTATATAACACTTTCATATAACTCCAAAAGCGACTAAAAGAATTTTCAGATTGAAAGCAGCTATAGCAGCACAACTTCACAGCAAAATAATGTTTAAAAGGCAAAACAAAGTTGCAACTGCTACCATGCCATGTTATGGTGATCTGCAAACTGCTAATGTCTACATAATTGTACTAAATAAAGCAAAATAAATCCTCTCACCTGGAAAAGAGATTAAACTTCAAGACACAAAAAATTTTGCAAACAAGTGAAAGCATAAAATCACGAGTAGGTCCAAATCGGACAATTTCTGGCTCAGAAAAGACCACTGATCTGACCTACAACGAGATTATGTCAGACTGTTGACTGGCCGATAACGATATTGAAGTCCAATAATTTTTAGATCAGATTAGACCACTGATCTATAGCCAAATCCAACAATTTTTGGATAAGATAAAATGTCTGATCTAAAATCCATGGCAAGATCCAAATCCAACGCAATGGAAGTTTGATATTTTTTGGATCAGATAAGATCACTGATCCAAACTCACAAACAAATCCAAATCGAACAATTTTTGGATCAGATAAGACCATTGTTGTAAACTCATGTCTAGATCCAAATCCAACAATATTTTGCTTAGAGAAGACCACTAATCCAAATGTTCAGCGAGATTATCAAGCTATGGGTCAACCTAGACCGATATTGATGTCCAATAATTTATAGATCAAATACACATCCAATAATTTTTGGATTAAATGGGACCACACATCTAAATCCATGGCTAGATCCAAATCCAACAAGATTGAAGTCCAATAATTTTTTAATCAGATAAAACCATTAATCTAGATTCACAACAAAATCCAACAATTTTTATATGAGATAAGGCGCTGATCTAAAATCATGAGTAGATCCAAATCCAACAATTTCTTGCTGAGGAAGATCACTCGTGGAGACCTATAATGAGATTATATCCGACTATTGGCTGCCCTAGAATGATACTGAAGTCCAAAAATTTCTACAATATCTTATCAATTTTTGGATAAGATAAGACTACTAATCTAGACTCACATCCAAATCCAAATCCAACAATCTTTATTTAAATCATCATATCCGACCAAACTGTTGTCTCATTAATTTATGTATGCAAGTGTCTCCAAGTATATGCATCGTATGTTGGTTTAATCTAAGATCTCAACTATTTTTGTCAAAATCAATTTTAATCGGACGGTATTTCAATTGGATAAGACATTGAGGGCATTAGATTAATCGAGTGTACCTATTGCCAAACACCCATTCAAAATCATCAGCCTTTGGATTTCATTTAAAGTGGAATTCAATTGTGCTAAGTGTCATTTTATATATTCATTAGTTTTTAAAGAATTCCTTTTGTCTCTTTATTGAATTTTATATAAATATTTTATCATAATCCACAAACGATACAGTTGAATCACTCTATAACATTGTTTGACACAATTCAATCGCCCTATTAGAGACAAAACTATCTCACAAAGACCAGGTCGGTAAAGTTTTGTCAGTTACTTTCAGACTTTCTTTTTTCCACAACTGTGGGCTTCCATTTCTCTGACGACGTCAAAGTTCAAATGTTTTATTCAAATAAATTGTTATTCCTGTTCTTCATCTTCGGCTGGTAATTCAAGAAAGAGATCTCCCTGCGCCGCTTCCCTCACATCCTCATTTTCGTTCGAATGATAAAGAAAGAGAGAGAGGGAGAGGAAACGCGTGATCGGAGATGAGAGGAAAGGAGCGGGGTCGGTCTGTCGTCTGCACACCCACCACCGGTAGGGTCCGGCAAGGTTTCGATTGCCGGTCGTCGGACAGGGATGGAGATCGTGCATGACCCTGGGAAGGGTGCGCTGTTCGCTAGGGTGACCTTTCATTACGACCATCAGAGGGAGCTAATCATCGCCACCGGATGTGGACAGGTCGGGTCATCTACTGCGACAAGAAGGCTACCATCTCTGTGGCAATGTCCTCCCGCTCCAAATTCCAATCCATTCCTGAGGAAGCCGTCGTGCGCAACATCGAGCGCCATGTAGCCAACCATGGTGTTTTCGCTCGATCCTTCGGGAACAACTCACCTTTCGAAACGCGTGATCAGAGATGAGAGGAAATGTGCGGGATCGGACTTCCGTCTGCACGCCCACCACCGGTTTTGCGGTTTGTAGTATTGCTGTTTCTTCTTTTATTTTGGTTATATTGATTGCATATTAGTTGTTTTTCATCATTTGATTAGTGTAGTGGGCTCAATATGTTCTTCGTTGATGTTGTGATGGATCTGATCTAGGATATTGAATTGGTGTTTTTGATCTGATCTCGTCTTTGGTGTTTTTTTTTTTTTTTTTGGTGATCTTGGTTAAAGAAATCAAAGTTTACGAAGTTAAGAGACAGAAACGAGGGAGACGCCATACTTGTGGGAAATCTTGTTGGTCATTGAAATTTGGTGAAAAAAATATACTGTAGTGGTATAAAAGAAGCGCAGTTTCTTTTTTCAGGAGAAGAAGTCGATGTGGTTGATACTTGATATGGAGAAGAAGTCGATGTTGTTTATACTTGACAGGATACAGATATTTGAAAAGAATTAAAAATGTTTTAGAAAGAGCTAAGTTAATCCGGCTTCATCCGACCGATACAAATTGAAATACTGGCAAATGGATTTGAATCAGCAATTTCAAGAGTACCGCGTGTCGTCTTTTGACTATTTTTAAATATTTTAAGAATTTTCATTAATTATAAACATTATCATTTATTCTTTAAGATTGTATGCATGGACCCCAAACTTTTTCATAACTACAAACTTTCATCGGGAAAGGAACGTGTATCCCTTGCCGATGGTTCATTTACTTCTGTGGCAGGAAAATGGAGTCTTTCTTTGTTGAACAATTTTTTAGTGCATGATGCCTTGCACGTCCCACATCTTCCCTTAAATTTGTTATCTGTTAGTAAGATTACCAAGGAACTTAAGTGTGANAGCTTGATATCCAATTTCAAATAGTCGTGCTAATAAAGCTTTCTCCTTGGTTCATTCTGATGTGTGGGGGCCTTCGGGCATTCATTCTCGTGGTGGTTTTCAGTACTTTATCACTTTTATAGATGACTACTCCAGGTGTACCTTTGTTTATTTGTTGAAAGATCGTAGTGAGGTGCCTCACATTATTGAAACTTTTATCCTCCTTGTGGAAAACCAGTATGGTAATTCTGTCAAGACTTTTCGGTCTGATAATGCTCGTGAGTATATGTGTCTCATTGTCGAGGAACTCTTTCGCAAGAGGGGGATCATTCATGAGACATCATGTAGTTATACCCCTCGTCAAAATGGGGTTGCTGAGAGGAAAAATCGTCAGTTACTCAATGTCACTAGAGCCATCTTGTTCCAAAGAAACCTCCCAAAATATTATTGGGGAGATGCACTCCTTACTAAAGGTTTGTGTTATTTTTCAAGTACTTTTTTCATAGACGATTGCGACCACAAACCATCTTTATTTCAGCATTTGAAGGGCATAAATTCTTAGAACCAGAAAATTTTGGCTAAGGAATAGTGACATGTTTTTCACAGCCGAAGAAGGCAGTACGCTGCCTTTGATTCTCTCGGTACCAAAACCTCTTTTTTCCTGGAGTACAAGGTAAAGAAAAAGAGTGAGTAGCTGTTTTTGAGTGACCTGTATTATTTATCTTTATTCCCTTTTTCTGTCAAGAGTGTACCATTTTGTAATGAATCTGGCTTCTGTATAAAAGAAGATAATTTTTTTTAGTTCAGAATGGCCAATTTTTCTTTTTGTCTACGTTGTTAAAAGTGAAGTGGTAGTGGTACATGTAATTATTAAATGCATAATTACCAAGGGACGACGTTAATGTTTATCACACATTTGAAATATTTCTGGACTTTTCAAACACAGTCTAATCAGTTGAAAAAAAATTCTTTCACATTATTTCAAAAGATTTTTCATCTCGGTGCAACAAACCTACACTCTATACATCCAGGAAACATTCCATTGATTTTCTTGTTACACTGAAAGATATACCCAAAGACTAAAAAATCCAACTTAAAGGAATTCATGACTAAAAAAATCCACGACTTTTTGTCCATGACTAAAAATCCTGAATTTTTTTATCATGACTAAAAATCCCTGAATTTTTTTCCTTGACTAAAAAATATCCCTTAAATTTTTTTTAGGAATTCTTTCCTCGACCATGATTTCTTTTACATGACAAATTTTTTTCCATGACTAAACATCTCAGGAATTTTTTTCATGACAAAAAACTCCAGGAATTTTTTTCCATGACTAAAAATCCTAGGAATTTTTATCTCTAAAATAACCATTCCAAGAATTTCGTTTTCGAGAATTTTTTTCCATGACAAAAAAAACCCAAGAATTTTTTTCTCGGGATCACAGGATTTTTTTTCCATCACCAAAAATCTTAGGAATTTTTTTTTTCGAGAATATTTTTCCCGGGAATAAAAATGCCAGGAATTTTTTTCCCAGGAATAAAAATCCCAAGAATTTTTTTCCTAGGAATAAAAATCCTGGGAATATTTTTCCTGATAATAGAAATCCCGAGAATATTTACCCCAGGATTTTTTTTTCCGGGAATAGAAATCCCGGGAATATAAATCCCAGGATTTTTTTTCTCGGGAATAGAAATCCCGGGATTTAAAATCCCTGGAATATTTTTCTCAATAATTTTTTTCCCGAGAATAAAAATCCTGGGAATATTTTTCCTGGTAATAGAAATCCCGAGAATATTTACCCCAGGAATTTTTTTCTCGGGAATAGAAATCCCAGGAATTTTTTCCCCAGGAATAAAAATCCCGGGAATATATATCCTAGGATTTTTTTCCCGGGAATAGAAATCCCGAGAATATTTACCCCAGGAATTTTTTTCCCGAGAATATTTTTCCACGGAATAGAAATCCCGGGAATATTTTTCCCGGGAATAGAAATCTCGGGAATAGTTTTCTCAAGAATTTTTTTCCCGAGAATAAAAATCCCTGGAATATTTTTCCCAGGCATATTTTTCCCGGGAATAGAAATCCCGTGAATATTTTTCCCGGGAACAAAAATCCAAGGAATATTTTTCCCAAGAATAAAAATCCCGGGAATAGAAATCCCAGGATTAAAATTCCCTGGAATATTTTTCTCAATAATTTTTTTCCCGAGAATAAAAATCCTGGGAATATTTTTCCTAGTAATAGAAATCCGGAGAAAATTTACCCCAAGAATTTTTTTCCCGGGAATATAAATCCCAGGATTTTTTTCCCGGGAATAGAAATCTCGGGAATATTTTTCTCATGAATTTTTTTCCCGAGAATAAAAATTCCTGGAATTTTTTTCCCAGGAATATATTTCCCGGGAATAGAAATCCCGTGAATATTTTTCCGGGAACAAAAATCCAGGGAATATTTTTCCCAAGAATAAAAATCCCGGGAATATAAATCCCAGGATTTTTTTTTCCCGGGAATAGAAATCCCATGATTAAAATTCCCTGGAATATTTTTCTCAATAATTTTTTTCCCGAGAATAAAAATCCTGGGAATATTTTTCCTAGTAATAGAAATCCCGAGAAAATTTACCCCAGGATTTTTTTTCCCGGGAATATAAATCCCAGGATTTTTTTCCCGGGAATATAAATCCCAGGATTTTTTTCCCGGGAATTGAAATCCCAAGAATATTTACCCCAAGAATTTTTTTCCCTGGGGATATGAATCCCAGGATTTTTTTTTCCCGGGAATAGAAATCCTGAGATTAAAAATCCCTGAAATATTTTTCTCAATAATTTTTTTCCCGAGAATAAAAATCCTGGGAATATCGAGAATATTTACCCCAAGAATTTTTTTTCCCAGGAATAAAAATCCCGGGATATTTTTCCTGGGAATAGAAATCCCGGGGATTTTTTTCCCAGGAATAAAAATCCCGGGAATATAAATCCCAGGATTTTTTTCCCGGGAATTGAAATCCCAAGAATATTTACCCCAAGAATTTTTTTCCCGGGAATAGAAATCCTGAGAATATTTTTCCCCGAAATTAAAATCCCGGAAAACAGGGAATATTTCTCTCATGAATTTTTTCCCGAGAATAAAAATCCCAGGAATTTTTTTCCTAAGAATATTTTTCCCGGGAATAGAAATCCCGTGAATATTTTTCCTGGGAATATAAAGCCCAGGATTTTTTTTCCAGGAAATAGAAATCCCGAGGATTTTTTTTCCCGGGATTAAAAATCCCAGGCATTTTTTTCCTGGGAATAAAATCCCGGGAAATATTTTTCCTGGTAATAGAAATCTCGGGAATATTTGTCCCGGTAATAGAAATCCGGAGATTACCCCAGGAATTTTTTCCCCAGGAATTTTTTCCCCAGGAATAAAAATCCCGGGAATATTTTTTCCGGTAATAGAAATCCCGAGAATATTCACCCAGGAATTTTTTTTCCCGAGAATAAAAATCCCAAGAATTTTTTTCCCGGGAATATAAATCCCAGGAATTTTTTTCCTAGGAATAAAATTAAAAATCACGGGAATATTTTTCCCGGGAATAGAAATCCGAGAATAAAAATACCAAGAATAAAAATCCCAAGATTTTTTTTTCATGACTAAAAATCCCAGAAAATTTTTTTCCTAGGATAACCATCCCAGGAATTTTTCTTCCGAGAATTACCATCCATGGCATCCTAGGAATTTTTTTTCCGAAATTTTTTTCCATGACTAAAATCTCGAGAAATTTTTTTTCATGACTAAAAGTCCCAATAAATTTTTTCCATGACTAAAATCCCAAAAATTTTTTCCCAGGACTAATTTACCTCAAGTGCTCAAATCAATGAGAAAAAAATCAATTTCTAAACATCCGTTCAAAAGTTCATGAACCATCAATTACCAGTGTTTAACAAATAGCATAAAAATACAAAAAAAATATAAAAATTTAAGAAATTTCTAAAACATCCAAGGAATGTGCAAGTTCTACTAAGAAAACATCAAGATGTGAAAAAGAAACAGCTAAAAAAAATTCTCAAACACAGTAAACATCATAAAATTGTTTACTAAATTCATTGAAAAATCAATTTCAAAATGTCTTAAAACAATTCATGAAATTTCATTAAGAATTTCCAACACAATTTGGACAACTTATGAGACATTATTACATCTTAAGCAAATCAACAAAATAGAATAAGAATAAACTGTATAACTTCAAAAAAAAAAAAATCGCAAAAAGTTTTTAAGTATAAAGGGCATAAAACTCATAAAATAAAGTTACATTTCATGAGCTCATAAATGTGCACAAGCATTCATCAAAATTTATGAACCAATTTTTTTTTCAACTTCTTTATAAATGTTGCAATAACAAAGTGCAAGCGAACTTATAAGGATTTATAAAACCTTTTAAACATTTAAGTTAAACATGCACAAAACATACAAAGAACACCCAAAGGTTTGGCTAAAAAGTTTCATCAAAGACATGAAATTTAGAAAACACTTTAATAGTCACTTAACAATCAAATTCATAAATTAAAAAAAAAGACTTTGAAAATTCAAAAAATTCTCATACAATTTAACAACCAATGGTATATCGTTACATTTCCTTGACAAAGGTTCGCAAAAAAACGTTTAGAAGTTGAGCAAAATTCTATAAAGACTAGAAGACTAAGTACTCACGAAAAAAGGTGCAAATTTTCATCCAAAATAAGATAGAATAAAACATGTCAAAGGGAGTTTCCAAAGCTATGTAATAAATTTGCCACAACCTTTTCTAAAAAAAGACAAAAAAAATCAATTTCTACAACGTTTATAAAGTTAAAGAAGTGTTAATAAAGCTGTCAAAATGCTTTAAAGGTCGTTAAAGGTTTTTAAAACGTTTACAAATTGTAAAAAAATCATACAAAAAAAAATGCAAAAAGCTTACATTCCTTCCTAAACATCTAAGAAAGCTTGTGCGAGTCATATGAATAAAACATAAACATTTAAAAATAAATAGAAAATGTTTATCAAACATAAAGGTCATTGAAATGTTTACTAAACTCATTTAAAGATCATTTTAAATACGTTTTACAATAGTTCTTGAAATATGTAAAAAGATTCTAACACAATTTGGACAACTTCAGATATATCATGACATTTTGTTTATGGAAAGTTATTATTTATGAGCTCATAAATATACAAGGGAATTTGCCAAAATTCATGTAATGAATTTATTTTAACTTTCTAATAAATTGTCAAAAAAGTTAAATCTTTATAGAAGTTTATGAAGCATCAACAAAATTTGCCGTTGGTAACACAAACATTGGTAAAAAAAAAAAAATCATGAAAATCTAAAAGGGCACAACCCTTTCACGAGTATATAAATGTGCACAAGAGTTTTTAAAAATGTTAATTTATGCTCAAGAAACTGCACTAAAATGCACAAAATTTATAAATATATATGGCACTTGTCGAACACCAACTAAACTTCACTACAAAAAAAAATAGCATTTAGTGATGTACAACATGCTTCACTAAATGTCATCAGTGATGCCAACTCTTCATCATGAATGGCACCACTAACAGTAATGACGGAATTAATGATGCATTTTTTGCTATTAACTATCATAATTAGTCATGCATTAACAACGATAAACCAGCTGTTGTGTCACTAATTAACCATGAACGGCTCATGAAACAACAGAAGCTTAATATACATGGACAACCAACAATAACAAACACTCAAGCAGAAATATTTAAAAATTAACCTGCAACCAATAACACTTTCATATAACTACAAAAGCGACTGAAAGCATTTTCAGATTGAAAGCAGCAGCACAACTTCACAGGTTACCAACCTTTTACTTGATTTAAAAGGCAAAAGAAAGTTGCAACTGCTACCATGCCATGTTATGGTGATCTGCAAACTGCTAATGTCTACATAATTGTACTAAATAAAGCAAAATAAATCCTCTCACCTGGAAAAGAGATTAAACTTCAAGACACAAAAAATTTTGCAAACAAGTGAAAGCATAAAATCTGAATACCAGCTACCAATTAGAATAGAGAATATCTCCAGCCTAAAGCATAAGAATAGCATGTTAGAGGCGCAAGCAGCTGTACCCCTGTTATGCCCACTGTGTAAACATGATTACATGTTCGCTTTCAAGTAACTCCGTAACAATAGAAACTGCATGATCCTGTTAGTGTTGAGTACGTTGAAGCCAGACAAGCATCAAGCATGGCAACATAATCTCTGTAAAAAATCAACAAAAACAGGACTCTAAACTGTATAACATGCATAGAAGCCTACCTGCAAACCATGCAATATCTCAGGCATAGGGAGCTCAGGAAAATGAGCAAAGTCGATTAACCCGACATCTTCGGGGCTGACTTAGCTGCAGCTATAGCCTGCACGCACAAAAATCTCAAGAGTAGATCTGAAATCCTATATATCTGAATGGCAGTAAGATCAGAAAAATATGAATGAAACGCTGATTCAAAGTATGTCACCTAACAAAAATCCATGCATGCCTTGTGTCAGCCCCCTAATATCACCTAACATAAATACACCTATGCCATGCGTGGTTCCCCCTACTAATTATGTTCTTACCTTTCCCCTTTTCCGTTTGATGGTGGTGGTGGTGCTGCTGCTGTTGATCCTGTTGGAGCTGTTGGCTCACGCCCATACGTTTCACCTGTTGAGGTAGAAGCATAAGGATCTGAATGGAAGCTATCAGACCTAAGACATTCTCACCTTCGCAAAAAAATTGAAGAAGTCTGATAAAAAGGGAAGACACGGTTGCGTAACAGAGAAGTGAACAAAATACACATGAAAGTAGCCACAAATGAAAAAGCACCAACCTGCTGCAAGCCAATTGGTAGGAGAATATGCACCAAATGACATTGCTTTATTGACGCAGATACTTGCATCAGACCATAAACGAAGTCCTGTGTATATGTATGATAAATCTTGCCATGCCTCTGCTTCTATTTACGCAGCATCACCTGTCAAACATTTGAAAAATAACAATCTGACCAAGCTTTTGAAAATAAATGAACAATTAATACCAGAAAAGAGAAAACAAAGAAGATTTATTCCTTTGGAAAAGAATATGCAGTTAAGTTTGTCACACAATGGAGTACCTCAGATACGGATTTCATAGTTTGAGATCTTGTTTGCGCTTGAATAAGAGTAGACATGCCTCGAAGATAAAAAGGAAAGCAAAGATCCTCTAAACATATCCCACTGGACATCCGGAAATGTTTGAAGGACAATCATCTTGTGTCCACCTGTATCTTATACAATGAACTTCTTATAGACATTAAGAACAACCAACATAAATAATGCAAATGATATATAAAATCCAGCAAAGCCTCTCTCTCTCTCTCTCTGGGTTCTTAAACTCTCCAACCCGGTTCTTGAAACCGAGACATCTCCCCAACCGGTTCTTGAAACCGAGATGCCTCCCAACCTTGTTCTTGAAACCGAAATGCCTCCTCAACCAGGTTCTTGAAATCGAAACGCCTCTTCAAACCGGTTCTTGAAATGAATACCAAGAACCGAGACGCCGACCCAATCCGGTTCTTGAAACCGAGACGCTACCCAACATGATTCTTGACATCACATGACATGTGATACATAATGCTTGCGCAACTACATAATGGCTATAGGACGATACTCTCACATCTTGAAATATTGCACCAAATAACCACAAATCCTATACACAAGGCCGGCTTAGACTACATTTGTCTGAATATACTAATAATCATTGTCAAGAACATTTTCTGATTTTACCTTTTGACTTGTTAAAAAGATGGAGAACAGGTTCAAAATTCAGTATTTATACAAATGGCTGACTGTTGTTAGTTTCATTTGGAAAAGCAGTCATGGTCGGTCTCCTTCTGCAAATCTTCTTAGAATCATCGAACAAAGAAACCACATGAAACCTGCATTGCATGCATGAGGAAGGAATAATGAACAGCCAAAGAAATTAAAGGGCAAGTGAAAATCTAGAAACAAAGACAATGCATTTCCCATAACCCGTGGCTCCTGAAAGCAGCGTCTCCACTCTCTGCCAGTCGGTTGAAGGATTTGGAGAACCAGGCCGGACACACCCTTCCTGATGCACAAGGGTCATTTTAGGGCTGGGAGGCAGGACAACCGAATCCCTGATGCACGAAGGGAGATTTGGAGACACCGGCAGGATACCCTATTCCCCGCTGCCTGACGGTCGATTTGGGGACGTCGAACCAGAGGCCCCAGACAGTTGGTAACATGAGAGAGAGAGAGAGAGAGGGTCGTCGGAGACCCCTCGCCATTTGTCTGCGCCATTTGTCTGTAGCAAGTATCCGTATGCCACAAAGAGTCGGAAAGAGATCAAAGATAACATCCTTAAAGTAACAAAAGCGTAGGACTTTTGTGTCATATAATTCAAAAACACACACAAGTTTCTTCTTATCAAATAGTTTCTTAATACAAATTTGATTTCCCAATAGTACATTTGCAACCATCTAGATTTTCCACACAAATCTGTCCCGGCTTAGTACCAATTCTTTAGATTTTCTATTGGACTTAAAAAAAGCTCAAATGGAAAATCCAAAACTTTTATTTTCCCTCTAACTAAATATCCTATAAATCGAACCTGTTACTGAGCTAGGACTTGAAATCTTGAGTTGATTTTAATGTCGATATCTTGTCACATTATAGCAATGAATTTGAGATCCTGGACAAACCGAGTTCTTCCTAGGCGGTGTTTGAAAACAGGAATACTGAGTGAGTCTTTCATAAATCTAACATCAAATTACTGAAACTCAAAGCACAATTAATTTCACACAATTTCTTAGGCAGACTCATAAAACACTCATACCATGTTATTGGACAATGTAAAACGACATGAATATGAATGAAGATAGCAATTGTCAGGTCACTTTAATTTGATTGCTGTTTATCTTTTGTCTAGAGATATCAATTGTTCGCATGTAATCCAGATTTAGCTTGAACACAAATTCAAGTAGTTGGAGACGTAATTGGATTTGGTTTGCGTTGATTGTAACCGGATTAAATATTGGAGCATCAAACACCCCTTAAAGTTAACGTTGAAAGTGGTTCAGATCCGGACCAGCTAAATAGATCTGGAGTTGGATTCAGATCGTCTCCAATAACATTTGAAATAGAAAAAAAAAAAGTTATGCTGAATGTGGTCCATTGCTGGATCCCTACAAACACCGGTCAAATACCCGATTCATAAACTCGGTCCAAAGATGGACCCAAAATACAATTGAATTGAAGGAACCGGAGCAACATCCGAATTTAATCGAATCTTTTAGATTAAACATTTTGATATTAGACATTCACTTTCAATGTGTTGACATTTGTTTAGGTTTCCCATGGATTTTTTATTGTTTTGTATATTTTCTGGCACTTCTCAAAATTATAAATGTTGTCACATTATATCTGAAATCATGGGAAATGAAACATAGATGCAGATGGGCTAACTTCTAATTGAAACTTAAAAATAGTTTAAAATATTTAAATTGATTGGAAAATAAAAAATGGAGGGAATCAGCGGAATATGCTCAGGCAGGCCTAAGATGTCATTTAAAGCAATGGTGACCCGAATCGACATTTGAATTCAGATCTGATATCTAGCCGCACCACTTTAAATCAGCAAGATATGAAAACAAAAAAATGGCATTCGATTAGAAAAATATGGATTTGATTATATGTTAAGAAATGATATTCGACTGGAGTTTAAAGGAAAAGTATATGATTGGATAATAAACATTAGATAAAATTTCCTACTATGAAATTGTGAAATTAAAAGTCAGATTCAAATATGGTATATATTATTTTTATTCACGTTTGTTTCGAATTTGATTCATTGATGTTCTGACACTAATGATCGGTAACTCATTAATTAATGAATGAAAAATAAGGCACCAGATCGGATTTATTTTCTTGGTTGGGGTGACGAATTACCCGCGGTGATTGAATATTTTGCATCTTCGGTTATGTACAACAGTTATAATCAAGAAGTTCATGAAACAAACTTCTCAACCATTACTGTTTTAAGAAGGCTCTCCTTTTCCCGCCAGTCCTAAGGAGGGAAGCAACCTCTCTCGCTCTCTCTTGACGGGAGCGAGGCTGGATCGTCGATGGCGCCGACGACGGAGTGCGTGCGTGGGTTCCAGCAGTTCATCCTTCAGAATTCGCTACTTGCCTCTGGTGGTGGAGTAAGACTGTAAGTTTCCTCCCTCCTCCCTCCTCCATTCGCTGCTCTCATTGGTTTTTCCCGCCTCCATTCGCTATTTCTGTTTTTCTGCTCTCATTAGGGTTTGGCAAAAATTTGGACCCACAAAAACAATGATCGCTATGACCCGAAGGGAAAGGGGGCATCTAAAAGTTTGAGAGACGGAGGAGCGAAGTGGAGACATACAAGAATGACGGCTTACGCACGAGATTTTTGGAGGAGACGGGAGAGATAGAGAGAGACGGGTTTTCGAGATGGTTTTGAAAAGAGGGATTGGGAGAGATTGCCGTCATCCTCCAAAACCGCCACTTCTTTGCGCATCTTCTCCTCTGCTGGGCCAACTTCCTCAA
>JAANDH010000245.1:236729-294748 GCA_011799765.1 Nymphaea thermarum | reverse complement strand
GCATAAAGAGTTTTTGAAAAAATACTTTGCCATAGGTAAAATTGAACCAATATGAAAATACTATAACCAATTTTGTACAAGAAGAAGGGGAGTAATCCCATGAGATGTGGCCATGTCCCCACCATCAAATTCCAAAATAGCAATTGGTGCAATATTTTTTATGATAAGTTGACTCATAAGCATAGACAAATGGTCGATGCAGCATCTTGGGGGACATTCATGATGAAAAGTGATGAAGAAGCATCAATTTTGTTTGAGACTTAATAACTATTCTTTGCATCCTGCCTCATCATCTATGCAAGAGAGAGCACCGTAGATGTCTTTGGGAGTACTCAAGAGATGAGGAATATATGAGGTATCATCATCATGTTCTATTATTGGTGCCAAAGGATGGGTCAAATTGGAGATTAGTTATTGACACTTATTTGAGCAGTGAATGAGATATACTCATTCAATTAATCAGTGTCTTGTATACATTGCAGTTTTAAGAATATTGTCCGAAACTAGTACAAGCAGAGAAAGGGTTTGGTAGGCCATGTAATGACTCATCATTCAACACCTACAACCCCAAATAGCATAATCACTCTAATCTTTTGCAGTGAAATTCACAAAATGTTACACCTCTCCATTAAGGTTGGAGGATTCCAATGCAAAGTTTCTCATAGACACGACTGACACATGGCCAACTACAAGAGTCAGTACAAAAGCCATTTTCACGAGCATATGCATGAGGCTACAGAAATGACAATAGAAACTGGGCAAGGATAGAAAAGTGTGAAAACATGATGAGAAGAGTTAATTCTCACACCTAGTCTCTCTCGATATTAAGGTAGTAGGTTAGACATATTAGCAAGGAGGAAAGAGTGAAGGCTCCCAAGTCAATCCTGGATGTGGGGATGCTGTTAGAGGTGGTTTGCAAGCAGCGTCCCTTCCATCAAATTAAACAATGTCAATTAGATGCAATTGAACCGATGGGGCCCGATTCAGCCCAACTATTTTTTTTTTCATTTTTTATTTAATAATATATATATATATATATATTATTAAAAATGTATTTTATATTAATTTTTTTATTTTATATTTAAAATATATGTATATATATATATATTATTTTATTCAGGTGTTTGGCCAGGCCCGATGGCCAGGTCTAGTTATTTGGTATTATGTCGACTCATGGTGTCGTCTAGTTATTTGGTATTATGTCGACTCATGGTGTCGATTTTAGTGCCCGTGTTACTCAACACTTTTACTTGATGTTAAATGGGGCCAACTTCACAGTTTACCAACCTTTTACTTGATTTAAAAGGCAAAAGAAAGTTGCAACTGCTACCATATCTGCAAACTGCTAATGTCTACATAATTGTACTTAATAAAGCAAAATAAATCCTCTCACCTGGAAAAGAGATTAACTTCAAGACACAAAAAATTTTGCAAACAAGTGAAAGCATAAAATCTGAATACCAGCTACCAATTAGAATAGAGAATATCTCCAGCCTAAAGCATAAGAATAGCATGCTAGAGGCGCAAGCAGCTGTACCCCTGTTGTGCCCACTGTGTAAAACAATGTTTGATTCAGAGCCTCCAAACGTACCAGAAAGCTTGTTCCTCAAGCAACCTGCATTCATGAGGTTAGTCCAAAAGAATTTATCCTATTAAAAGAAGGGCATCACAAAAAGCCACAAAAACCGCATGGATAAATCATATTTTCGGGTAGCAAAGAGAGATTGTTAATAAGGGCAATATTTCCTTTGTGTTGTTTCCCCAGTTTTGGTTCCTTTGGAACAAAACAGTAAATTTAGAAATTCAGAAATATCTCATAGATACAGGGGAAATAAATGCAGTGTAAGATAGAGATAAAATCAGTTTGAATGGTGACCATAAATAAAAAATAAATTTATGAGAACTAAAGAAGTGTATAAAAAGGGAGAGTTTATTATAATAATGAAGAAAAAGACCATACTTTCTAAACTTGTTGTTCTGTATCTTAAGATCATAAATTTTTTTCCATGTCTAAAAATCCATGAACATTTTTTCCTATGTAAACTTTGTCTATGACTATAAATCCGCAAAAAAAAATCCATGAAAACTTTGTCCATGACTATAAAACCACAAAAAAAATTCCATGAAAACTTTTCCCATGACTACAAACTTCAATACTCAATCAGGTGAGAAGAAGATAAGAGAGGAAGGACCCACCTCAGCAAACGTTTCCTAGAAATTCGATGGCCATCCTTCTCCATATCCACCTTAGGAAACCTACCGGTTCGATGGCCCTATCATCTTGAGGATGGCTCCAAAATTGAGAGAGAGAGAGAGAGAGAAAGAGAGAACAGAGGAACCCGACGGCGAGTTATCGCCTATTCACGGCGACTGCGGCCTGCTTAATTGATCTCTGCATTTCTGTGATTTCGCTGCCGGTGGAGATCATCTGTGAACAGGGAGCGCAGCTGGAGAAGCCGCCTGTTCACGGTGACTGATCCTCGCCACCTTCCTGAATTCTGGTGGAACTCGAGGCGAAGAAGAAAAACTGAAGGAAGAAAACTTCGAACCCTTTTTATAAAAAAAATTCACTTGTCTTAGAGTCCAACATATGCATTATAAGAGGGGAGGACATTGTACCATCCTGTGCACATAGGCCATGAGCTCACATCGACAATTATGCTAGCCTTGTAACATCCTTTCCAACCTTCATATAGCAGCATGTTGAATGAGCCACACTAAGTATTGTGGTCTTAAAAAGTTCATTGACAGAATATTTAGATAAAATTGTTTATTTTCTAAAAGCTTATTAACTAAAGCCTATATTTTTTTTGGAATTAAGAAACTACAGCCTATATTTTTTTCATTTCTGAGGAGGAATTATAATTTCATAATTTTTATTTTTGAATCGAAATTCCAAACGATAAGATATCCTAAAAGCCAGTTATCGATGAACTCAACTTCCGGCGCACTTTTCCGGCCATTTTAACACCTGACCAGAAAAGGACAAAGACGAAAACCATGATACTCTCGATCGGGTCCCATCCTGGACCTACAAAGCGAGTTCCACATCCTGAAATAAATGGACCCAATATATGACTTGAGTTTATAAATAATTTGATAAGGATGGTGTTTACAAGCTATCGAGGAATTGACTGGCCACCAAATTCTTTCGAGAAAAGGCATCCAGAACACCCAGAGAACCTGGTGATTTCTGTTGGCCATGCATATCAGGATATTTTTTTTTCCCTGTTTGCTTAATATATATTTTTCTTGCACAGTCTAAAAGACAACTCCAGAAAGCTTACCAAACTAAGTCAATAATAAACTGTATGGCTTTCACAGGCCCAGTTATATAATGGCAAATTGTGCCTGTGAGAACTACTGTACTTATAGCAAAATTTCCATTCAAAAATAGAATATGGAGCACCAACAGGTTCCTTTCTCTTTGTTTGGCTTCTTGTCTTGGTGGTGATGGGTTTGTACTTCTCTCTCTCTCTCAAGGATCTTGAATGCTCCAGATGCCACTCCTTGCATGTGGAAAGGTGTCAGATTGAGATGTTAAAAACTATAATATCCATGTCAGATCTCTACAGTTCGTGGTTTTATTGAGCATTGTTACAACAAGACAGTTGTACAAGTGCTAACTAGAAAAAGTCCCTATTAAAGGTCTGTTCTGGATTAACTAGATTTTGTAGGTTATGATGCATTAGAATAGACTAATTTCTGAGAATGAAATCCTTGATTACTGTAGTTTATTTATGTTGAGTAGGTGTATGGCAAGATTACAAGAGCTATCCATACTGCCTATACACATATATGTGTATATTTGCTATGTAGACTGTGTTGTTGTTCTTTTACGACGACAAGAGCACTATCTATAGGACTTAGACTTTGATGAGGCACATGGCAACATTTTCATGGACGTTGAAACTACAAGCTTCATCAGAAGTATTCTAGGCATCAGAATGTGGACGCTTCTTTTCTTGTATCACATACCACTCTTTCCAAGATTGTAGGACGACTGCTTCCGCTAGGTCTATTCCGTTGGGATTTGTTGTAAAAAAAGATTATGAGAGTTATCCACGATTTAACATGAACACGATCATGTTTCGGGTATATTCGTTTGTTTGTATATGTTGAGAGGCGATCTCTATCTAGGCCAGTGTGACTAAGGCACTTGTACATCAAAGAGGGAAAAGGGCCGTTGCGGTCCTACCCTACACAAACCTTGCTTGACAGTCAGGGTCCCAAATGAGACTTTTTTTTTGGCAAAGCAATCGTCGATAGTTTAGTTATGTGAGGCGAAGTTCACGAGCTGGAGAAAGCTTGACTGGTCTGAGTCGGGGTTCCTATATAATGGTTGTAATGGTAATCCCATAAAGTCGAATGGGCGAACCCCTATTCTGCTCGATGCCTTGTGCTCTCTCGTTACCTCACATGATCCGGAATGACAATGGCTCTTGTTCTCAGGGCATCAAAATACCCAGCTTTCCCAGGCCCATAGCAGTTCGAATAATGTACACCTTGCAATTGTGTATGACCGGAAAAATTGCTTATAAAAGGAAGAAGAGTTGGAATGCTTTCGCTATAGTTGCAACTAAATTCTTTTTGCTTTTGATCTTGAAATGACCTTTTGAAACGCGTGATCGGAGATGAGAGGCGGTGTCTTCGTCTACACACCCACCACCGCTTTTGCCGTTTGTGGTATTGTTGTTTATTCTTTTATTTGGTTATATTGATTGCATATTAGTTGTTTTCCATCATTTGATTAGTGTGGTGGAAGAGCTCAATATGTTCTTCATTGATGTTGCGATGGATCTGATCTGGGATATTGAATTGGTGTTTTTGAGGTTCAAGTGTAAATTAATGGAATAAGTTGGAATGGGCGTATTGGTGCTTGGGCGTTTTGACCTCGTTCCTGTTAGGGCTACGGTTCTGGCGACGATTTAGCAGTATCTTTGTTGGGATTTTGTGGTATGATTTGGTGATTTTTTTCAGCGATTTGAGGACCTTTTATGTTTGCAATATGACATTGTTCAACTAATGCCGATTTCATGCTCGTCTTTGGTGGCTTTTTTTTTTTTTTTTGGTGATCTTGGTTAAAGAAATCAAAGTTTATACTTGTGGGAAATCTTGTTGGCCATTGAAATTTGGTGAAAAAAATACACTGTAGTGGTATAAAAAAAGTGCAGTTTCTTTTTTCAGGAGAAGAAGTCGACGTTGTTGATACTTGATGTGATACAGATATTTGAAAATAATTAAAAACGTTTTAGAAAGAGCTTACTTAATCCGATATACTAAGTATCAAATGGTCTTGTTAATACCAACCTTATCGTACTCGGCTTCATCCGACCGATACAAATTGAAGTACTGGCAAATGGATTTGAATCAGCAATTTCAAGAAAACCGAGTGTCAACTTTTGACTATTTTTAAAATATTTATAGAATTTTCATTAATTATAAACATTTTCATTAATTGCAACACAGTTGTCGTATGATCTTACTGTTGCCTCAACCATTAAAATGGATGCTGTATTTTCAGAATTTTATTTATTATGTTGTTTTAAGAACTCTAAGTACAAGGGGGGCATTGTCAACAGAACCTATTCATCTAATAGGAAGTGAAGTAGCAGCCCTAAGAACAGTGAGCAAATCAGATAAGCTAATAAAGACTTCAAAACAACGGGGCAGTCGGTCGGCTGGAGACTGCAGGCGACGCATCAAACACTTTGTAAACAGAGGCATATTCAAACATACAAAACAAATAAGCTAATAAAGGTGAAACGAGGGAATGCAGCCTTCTATGCTCTCCTAAAATCGCAACAAAGGGGATTTGAGATATACCAGAAGTTGACAAAACTAGGGCAATAGCAACAAAGGGGATTTGAGATATACCAGAAGTTGACAAAACGAGGGCAATAGCAACAGCGACCGGTGATCAAAGAATGCAGCTTTTCATGCCCTGTCTTTCCTGCTGGAAGATGCCAGATAAGAATATATTAGGGCAACAGAGAAAGGGAGAAAAAGGAGGGCATCAGAGAGCAAGAGAGAAAGGAAGATGCCATATAACCTACTAGCAAGAAGACGATTTCTGTGCGACAGTGATTAGGGCACTGATTTGGGAGAAGACAGGGCATCAAAGAGCAAGAGAGAAGGGGGGAAAGATCACCGGCAGAGGAGCATAGTGGCGACGACAGAGCGGCGACGGTGGGAGCGGCCTCTGGTGCGATAGTGAGAAGGCGACAGAGCGAGGAGGAGCTGCGGGCACGGGCGAAGTGGGGGGGAGGGCGTCGAGCGGGTGAAATTCCACCCGCTCCCATTATGCATTAAATGGGATGAATTTCACCCGGTTTGATGCAGTTTTCGTCGGGTGGGTGAAATTTCACCCGCCCGTACCATTTTTTTGGAAAAGTTTGATTTCAACCGGGCAATCAAACGCCCCCTTAAGGTAAACGTCATTTTTTTAGACGTTTTTTTAGCGAAAAAACGTGAAATCGATGAAGAAAACCTAATTGTTTAAACGTTAGGTTTTCTGATGGTGCTGGTTGGAAGGATAGATTAATCCGAATGTTCAATTGGAAAGCCTGAAATTAAAAGAATCCACGAATCTAAGGGTGCATGTTATTCACCCCGAAAATAAATCTACCGACCTTTTCACCATAGATATTTTTACTATGGAAATTTTTCTGGAATAAGGTGGCAAGAATTTTTTTTCCATTCATTCAGTTTGTGTTTGGTATGTCCAGAAAATATTTCTACAAAATATTTCATAAACATAGAAATTTTTTTTGGATAAAATTATAAATCACCTCTGGAAAAAGAAAACATTGACACCCAAAAACAACTCAAAACTAACAATGGAAAAAACTGGTTTTGCCATGGATTTTTTTTTACCTCTCTGGACCTTATTGCGATGGATTTTCTCTAACAGTAGTCTATCAACCCTTAAGTGGCCCCATGGGTGAGTCTCTTGTTCTTGGGCTGGCCGATGAGCGGACTGATTGATTCTCATCCAATTTACCTGATTATGTATGCGCTTTTAAGAGTTTGTACAGTTGTAATACCAATCTTGTGATTGTTTTATTTTTATTGGAAAAATAGCGGAAGACGAGATGAAAGCTAGTTCTGATAAAATTAATAAATGTCTTCCAAATAAGTTTCTAACTGGAGTGTGGTCGAAGATCTTCGAGCTAAACACCTACCGTTGTGCATCCCGAAAATGAAGTTCTGACGACAGCCTAAAAGGGAAAATGTTTTCTCTGATTCACCTCTTTCTTAGCAGACAGGAAAAGCAGAAAATGTAGAGAGAGAGAGAAAGAGCAGTGCAGACCAGGCCAGACATTGTTGAAGTGATGAAAGTTGAATTACGGAAACGCTTTTGAAGTGCACGGGTTCCTGTCTCCCCTAGGGCCATGCTTGGGCAACCGCCCTTCCTCATCAACCTGTCTCTTTTTGACTTGCCCTTCTTAGGACCCTCCATGACCTTTTCAACAGCAAGTTTGATTGCTTGAACATTTGTTTCTGGTTGATTAATCTACATGGGGAAGGTTCTATATTTTCAGTTTCAGAGTGATTAAAAGATAATGAAGAATCTATACAGCAAGTTTGATTGCTTCAGCATTTGTTTCTGGTTGCTTAATCTACATGGGGAAGGTTCTGTATTTTCAGTTTCAAAGTGAATAAAAGATCATGGAGAATCTATACATTCCGTCTAAGAAATTATGCAGAAATTCTGTGACTTGCTTCTCATCCTATAAACAAGTTATCTAAACAATCAAACTCTTTTTAAGAAGGCATACCATATAAACAGAATGGTCTGACGATCTTCATAAAAGATCATGAAGAATCTATACAGCAAGTTTGATTGCTTCAACATTTGTTTCTGGTTGATTAATCTACATGGGGAAGGTTCTATATTTTCAGTTTCAGAGTGATTAAAAGATCACGAAGAATCTATACAGCAAGTTTGTTTCTGGTTGATTAATCTACATAGGGAAGTTCTATATTTTCAGTTTCAGAATGAATAAAAGATCATGGAGAATCTATACATTCCGTCTAAGAAATTATGCAGAAATTCTGTGACTTGCTCCTCATCCTGTAAACAAATTATCCAAGCAATAAAACTCTTTTTAAGACGTTGTTTACTTAAAAGGTTAAACACATTTTTTTAAAATGATTATAACAGCAATAAAAGGACGTCTGAGATTGGCCGAATGAAGCTTTGACTCCATGCAGCCAAAAGCAAGTGATATAATAATCGATGCGCTTCTTTTATTCAGACGGCAGGTGAAACTCCCAGGGTTGCTCTGTCACTCACGTGTTGTCTTTCATTAAAAAATATATATATACTGTGGTGGTATAAAAGAAGTGCATTTTCTTGTTTCAAAAGAAAAAATCGATGTTGTTAATATGACACAGATAGGTGAATGAAATGTTTTATTATTTTAATATAAAAATGTTTTAGAAGGAGCTAATTGAATCCGATACGTACTAAGTATCAAATGGTCTTGTTAACTCCAACCTTATCATACTCGGCCTGATCCGACTGATACAAATTGATATACTGGCAAGTGGATTTGAATCAGCAATTTCAATAGTATCGAGTGTCGCCTCTTGACTATTTTTAAATATTTTAAGAACTTTCATTATTTATAAACATTTTCATTTATTCTTTAAGATTTTTTTTTTACATTTATTCTACAAAACTCTGGCTAAACCTCGAGATTTGATGAGAGTCCCCAAAAGGTCAATGGATCTGGATCTCGTCCAGTTTTGCATCACGTGTGTTGTGGCGTGGGGGTATGCTCACGTCTGAATCTGAATAAAGCAATTCGAAAACCAGAGACCGCATCCATTTCACTCCTTTATGTCTCATTCTCAAGTCTGGTCGTCGGCATGAGCCCCACAGGTCACAACGCCTCTCTCTCTCTCCCCCCCCCCCCCCCCCCCCCCCCCCCCCCCCCCCCCCCCCCCCCCCCCCCCCCCCCCCCCCCCCCCCCCCCCCCCCCCCCCCCCCCCCCCCCCCCCCCCCCCCCCCCCCCATGGAACGTCGTGCTCAACGCAGCCGACTGCCACGATGGCGCGAGTCTCGAGGCCGGAAAAATGGTTTCCGGTGAGAGCAGTCAATGCAGTCCATGTGCCATTCTCCCAGCAATCTTTCCAGCTCACTTACCAGCCCTTTCAATCCTGCCCTGTCACGGTTCGAGAAACCAACTTTTTTCTTTTAGCTATTTTCGTCCACAATTATTACCGAAAACTAATTAAAAAAGTGTTTTTCCTTGTTATTGTTTGTCTCTTTTGTCTAAATGAGATTTCTTGTAATAAATTCGAAATTCTCTCTCAAGCTAATTACATATAAAAACGGAAGTTACGAGTTTTTTTGTTCTTTTTTTACTTTTAGAATGTGAATCCCACATTCGAGAACTAATGGAAATACAGGTTGAATTTCAAGCAAGCACCACAATGAGAAGCAAAGTTTCAGATTCTAGTTGAGATCCTGATGGTCCTCATGACCTGACAACAAATCGAGGGTCTGCTGTCCAATTCAAACCCACCATGTTTCCTGCTTGATTGAGAAGTTGTTGTTTATCCTCAGTGAACATTATTGTTTTCTCTTTTCCTGAGTGGACTCAGAGTTGAACAAAAAACGGAAGAAAAAAAAACGCAATCTCTCTGACGAACATGGGCATAACTGTCTTTTCTGAGAAATACTGTCACATGCAGCCAGCGTTGAGGGGGCAACTTGAGCAATCATCCCATCTTCGAAAAGTGATGCGTGGGAAGACTCCCCATTTGAAAACATTAGAAAAACTGTGGAGGAATTGCAGTTAAAAAAGTTCAAGAAAATCAAGAACGCGGATAGCACTTACCAAGGAGGGGCTGAGGAGGTTCCCCAAGAAGCAATTCGCCAGGACTCGACATTCCACCCTTCAGTGGTATGTCGCTGTCCTTTTCATTTCACTGCATTCAAATGTTGGCGTTTTCCCTGCTTCTTGCTGCCATCCTTTTGTTTGTTTCCTCTCGCTGCGGTAGTGATCGTGAAATCTCGATTTGGTGGTCCTTCTTCTGACTTGGCGCGTCTGTTTTATCGTTGCCACCGACGTGAATGTGTAGGTATTCGTGGATTTCTCGGTTTTGGTTCGGTTGGCGCTTCGTTTTTGTGGCGATTCTTCGATTTGGTCTTGGTGGTTGCGCTGTTTGGGTCTATTTAATGGAAGACCGATGCAAGAAGTTGATCACGATGTATCTTGATTTCTTCTGCTGCTCCTGTTATATTTGTGGTCGTTCTCTTTGCTGCATTTTTGAAACAGTATTGTCGTATCTTGTTCTTTTTCCCAAGCTGCTTGCTTGGAGTTGGTCCTTAGTTCTTTTGATCTCAGAGAAAATTGCGTTTGCTTTGATTGGTTGTTTCTCTAGACCTGCCTATTCACTTTGAATTTGTCTGATGGTAGTTTCTGGATTTTACTTTTGGTGGCAGTTCTGGATTTTCTCCTTTGTTTGCTCAATTTTGGTCTTCTAAAAGTTCCCGTCTTCCTTGATTGAATTTGGTTGGGAAATAAAGTAACTCAAGGCCGATTATCCATGCCTTCATCAGAATCTGTTTCACCAGACGGGAGGCTTCTTTTGCAGGACGGCGTTTGTGCATGGCAACATAAGGAGCACCTTTCTCTTCTTGAAATGGTTGAAGGAACGTCACAAACTGTTCAGTTGGGTGAACAATAAGAGAAAGCTGTCTCAGAACGAGCATCATGCTGTGTGCATGCTCTGGCGAGCAGTTCAAATTTGAGGAGGTGGAGCCTCCTCTGTCACCTGAATCTTTGGCGACGAGAGATTTTTCGGCTGGTGGCATTTCCTCCAGGACTTTGGATTGGGATGCCAGGTTTGAGGATAATCATGTTGAAGAGGTTGAAACTACTCTGAAGGAAGCCCTCTCACTGAACTATGAGGTGCCTTTCTCCCCCTTTTTGGTTCTTTAGTTTCCTCTTGACGGCTCTATAGATGGTTGTTTTTAATATTCTTCAATCTCATTTTCCTGTGCAGGAAGCGCGTGCTTTATTGGGACGGCTGGAGTACCAGAGAGGTAACTATGCTGCTGCTCTCCAGGTATTCCGTGGGATTGATATACAGAGTTTGATACCGAAGATGACTAAATCTATAGCTGATAGGGTCCACCGTCAAAAGGCTCGATTTAAAAGCCAAAAGGTGCAGAAAAATACAATGTCTATGCATTCTGTGAGTCTCTTGCTTGAAGCTATCTTACTTAAAGCGAGATCATTGGAACAGCTTGGTTTAACAAAAGGTACGGTATCTAGTTGTGTAATTACCTTTTTGTTTGATAATGGTGTTCTTAGTGTTCTAGCAGACATGTCTGGATTTGTCTGACTGACTTTACTATGTTTTGTATGGCTTCGAAGAGTGTTTGAGGCTTGAGCAATTCTGTATTGGCTTATCATTCAACATGCTGCACATGATTAGTAACACTATGTTTAATGGTATTTATGATGGGTAGATACTAATCAATTTCCTATTACCATATCGTATTTACAACCCAACATGCAGTCAAGTTTTCTGAAAGCAGACAGCACATGATCAAGAACTTTGAATCTTCTCTTTCCTTGGTAGATTGGAGCTATTATCCAATTACACAGTTAACAGCACTATAACACCAAGGGGATAATGTTGGGACTGTCATTGAACTAGAATTTCAGCAGGAATGAGATGTGCAGAAAGACTTCAACGCCAACTGCTAAGGAGACTTTTTTCCTGTTTTTGCAGCTTGCTTCTCTTTCCATATCTTTTCCTCTTTATTGCATTTTTTATACTGACACTTCAAATAAATGCCTTTTCTCCTTCTTTTCATGTAATTTTTTAGGGTCTGAACAGTTTCACCTTTCTGAGGTGCTTAAGTTCATTGACATGAATTGTGCGTTTGTTCACTTCTTCAGAATATTCGATCTTGCTTTTTTTATGACATCTTTAACTTCCTTCCGTGGTAAGAGAACGTTACTATTGGAGTTAAATGAACAAATTGATTATATATTCCCTAACTTTGTTATACATTACAAAATTTCATGTGGTCATAAATATGTTGACAATTCCTATGAATGCTTGTGAGCATGTTTTTGTACTCTTTCTCAGTTTTTGTTTTCTCAAAACTTGGCATGTTTGCTTTTTTTTTTTTTGTGGGGTGAATTGATTTTCAGAATTTTAATGAAATGTGAACCATAGAAGACTCACCTTCTGCTTGTGATTCGGCAGAGGCTGCCAAGGAGTGCAATGCTATCCTGGACACAGTCGAAGATGCATTACCTAAAGGCTTGCCTGTTGGTGTATTTGGGGACTGCAAATTACAGGAGATGTTCCATAAGGCACTGGAATTGCTTCCTGTGTTGTGGAAGAAGGCTGGCTGTCTTGAAGAGGCTATTGCTTCCTATAGGCGTGCTCTGGTTAAGCCCTGGAATTTAGATGTAAAAAGCTTGTCTGCCATACAGAAGGACTTGGCGGCTACATTACTTTACTGTGGCATTGAGGCGCCTCTTCCTCCACATTTGCAAATATTGAGTGCACTTTCCCCAAAAAGTAACATTGAAGAAGCAATTTTGCTGTTGTTAATATTGATGGAGAAGCTGATATTTCGGGTAATAATATGGGACCCAGACATCATTAATCACCTAGCTTTTGCATTGTCAATATCAGGTTGTTGTGATGTTTTGGCAAAGATCATTGAGAAATTGCTTCCAGGTGTATATCATCGAGCAGAAAGATGGTACCTCCTATCTCTTTGCTATTATTCAGATGGTCAAAATGATGTTGCTTTGAACCTCCTAAAAAATGGTTTGGGCAGATCCAAGAAGTGCTACCACCTTCCTTCTGTTCTTTTGGCAGCAAAATTGTGCACCCAAAATCCTAAGAGCTTTAAGGAGGGAATAGTTTTTGCATACACTGCTATGGAATTGGCTGACAGTCATGGAGATGTCCATCTCATTGGTGTTGCAATGCACCTACTTGGAGTAGCATATGGTTTAGATGCTGGATTTTCTGTTTCTGACAAAGAACGGCTCTTTTTGCAAAATGACTCTCTAAAATGGTTAAGGAAAGCTGCCATGATTGAGAGAGAGAACCCAGAAGTGGCTTTTAGTCTTGGGTTGGCTGCTGCAGTATCAAGGGACCTTAATGCAGCTTTGGAGAGTTCAAGAGATTACTTGCATATGACAATTGGAAGTTCTGTTAAAGGATGGAGGCTTTTGGCCCTTGTGGTGTCTGCTGGGCAATCTCTTAGTGAAGCTGAGACAGTTGTAAATCTTGCTTTGGACGAGACCGTAGAGTTGGACCATATAGGTCTCTTGAGGTTAAAGTGCAAACTTCAAATAGCTCAAGGACGGCCCACACAGGCAATTGAGACATACACATTTCTGTTTGCTCTTATTCAAGCGCAAAAAAAATCACAAACTATGAAACCTGTATCTGAGGTACTCCATTATATGATAAGCTTAACTGCATATTCTTTTCCAAAGGAATAAATCTTTTTTGTTTTCTCTTTTTTGGTATTAATTGTTCATTTATTTTCAAAGGCTTGGTCAGATTGTTATCTTTCGAATGTTTGACAGGTGATGTTGCGTAAAAGATTAGAAGCAGAGGCATGGCAAGATTTATCATACATATATACAGGACTTCGTTTATGGTCTGATGCAAGTATCTGTGTCAATAAAGCAATGTCATTTGGTGCATATTCTCCTACCAATTGGCATGCAGCAGGTTGGTGTTTTTTCATTTGTGGCTACTTTCATGTGTATTTATTCACTTCTCTGCTATGCAACTGTGCGTTCCCTTGTTACCCGACTTCTTCGCTTGCATTTGGCTAATCTCATGAGTACCATATAACAAGTGGAGTAGAAGCACAAAATGGTCTTAAAAAGTGTACTGAGAAGCATTTTTCAGAAATTGTTGATGCACGACTATTGTGTATGTTCTGCAAAAAGAACCAACGTAAAGTTTAAGATGGTGAATAAGGAAGAGTGGCTCGTCGTGTTTGTGTATATCTGAAGTACTTTGACCTTCTTTTTTGCAGGTTCCCTTTTTGAGGCTCGTCAACAATATGTTGAGGCTCTCATATCCTTCTTTGTTGCACTTACCATCGAACCAGATCATGTACCAAGCTTGGTTTCTGCAGCAGTAGTGCTGAGGGAGCTAGGAAAGAAATGTTTGCCACTTGCTCGTAGCTTTCTAATGCATGCCTTGCGTCTAGACGCCACTAATCATGAAGCATGGATGAACCTTGGATATATCTCCAAGATGGAAGGCTCACTCTCGCATGCTGCAGATTGTTTCCAAGCAGCATTCGATCTAGAGCAGACATCACCCATTCTAGATTTTGCTTAGCCGTGCTTACACATAGTCCAACTGTTGGCGATTGAGAACAGATAAAGCAGCTATTTTGCACACTACCAACGTCATCAATTGTTATTTGTTGGCCCATGCAAGCCTAATGTTGCAGTTTAGAGATATTCTGTAAATTCATTATGAACCTGCTGTCCCGCTTATCAAACAAGGCTTGAGATCAGATGTACATAAAATCTCCAATTATGTTGTTGCACAATGTAAAAGCCTGTTCCTGTGTTCACTATAGAGATACCTGTTACCTTTTGTGATATGACCTCAGAAAGTGTTTTTCAGCAATCTTCCTTCATCCGAACTATTGTGAATGCTATTCTTGCAGCAAATGGAATTTTGGTAATCAGAATTTCTTATAGAAATTTTTTTGGAAAATAATTCATGGACCCACTAGAATTTGCTAAGTATGGTGGCCCTCCTGAAAAATTTAAGAAATCATTATGTTCCTTTCTAGAACTTTATCAAAACGAAGCTGACTAGTTTAGGAAAATTAATTTACAGAATAGTGATCAATTGTTTTTCTTGGGCCCACTTGAGCTTTTTTGGAAGAAATGTCAAGTCTGTCTCTCTCTCTCTCTCTCTCTCTTTCTGTGTCATTCGCCCATCCCTTCCTCTTTTCTTAGGTTTTTCGAAATTCTTCGGCATCTTTACGTTGCCTTCATGTTTAGTTATTTTATCTTCTTTTTGTTATATTTAAACGTGTCTATTTCATAACATTGATATACTTCATATACATTATAATTAATGTTTCAAACTTGTTTTGACTAGATTAGGTTGGTTCCTTTAACATTCGTTAAGATTTTGTTATTTTTCTAATAAATCTTTTAATATGTTTATTTACCATCCGATAAATGGTGGGAAGTTATTGAGATTCCTCTTGCATGTAGTGCTTGCTTTGTATGTGTGGCACACGTCTTCTTAGTTTGCACGCATCTGAAGTCCTGCACAAAGCATTGTCGTGGACGTTGCAAATGCAAGCTGCACCCTCCTGATTTGTTCTAAAACTGGTTTTTCAACTCCAACACCACGTTGGTGGCTTCATTCCTCGGTAGCATTGGATGGTCACTAGGATCACTACTTTTAAGAAAGAGAACAGCCTGTCTCACGGCAAAATCATGTGTTGACTCATAAATTCTATATTATACACACATATATAACATTATATATAAATTAAAGATATGCACTATAATCGGTAAGATGGTTCCCATAAGCAACATCTTTGCTATATATATATATATATATATATATATATATATATATATATATATATATATATATATATATATATATAAAAGATGTGTGTGAGTGAGTGAACCGTGACTCTATTGATCCAGAGTCAACTAGCCATCTAATGAAGTCATTTATATAAAGTAAATGGATTGTTAACAACTAGAAAAAGGTATAAACTAATACTATATGACAAAAAATACTCATCATCTTTTTCTCCTTGCTTTTCTTTTAACTGTCCATCATATTAGATTAGACTGTGTTGATTAAATGGTTGAGTGATTCTATAAAACCATCATTTAATTTTTCATATATATATATATATATATATAAACGAACTAAGACTTTACCAAATAATTGTCAAATAGACTGCTGATATCAACCGTTCATCAGGCCCCATCCAACGTTGGTAGACACATAAAATAAAAAGGGCGGATGCAGTGCCCCAGTGGGAATGAAGGCAATCATCATGGAGGCCAAGTATACTGCTTGTGGGAATGATCGTAAAGAATATGATGTATGTTTCACTGACATTTAATAAAGGAAAACAACTCTACCAATGTGAGATGATAAACAGATGTGCAACATGGCATGTCTATGTCTGCTAACATAAGAACACCAATAGGAACTCAAGTAATGGTGACGAGGTCCGTCACATGTGAGGCAAATAAAATGGTCCACCTCATGAAAATTGATGTGTACCTACCAAATAAAAGATCTTAGATCCTGAGATCTACACTTAAAATGTTCATTTTGATGAGAGTAGATTGTAGTACTTCATTATAAGAAAGTTTATTTTCATTGGTATTTTTTGAGTATTTATAAAAGATTGTTAAATGATTAATTGTCTTGATTTTTAAATTTCTAAGATATAAATTAAAGCTGCTATATATATATATATATATATATATATATCATGCTGCTTGGATGATAACCCAAAACTGAGTTTTGAAAATAAAACACCATTTTGCCTTTAAAAATGCAGTTTTAGGCTTACTTGGGTAACCTCAAAAATGGGTTTTCCGAAAAACTCATTTTTAACAAAACTCATTTTTAACTAAGGGTGTGAAAAATTCACTGTTTAAAAACTATTGGACACTGCTTAAAAAAATATATCTTTTTAAAGCGGTTTTTGTAAAAACACTGCTTTCAAAAGGTGTTATCCAACGCAACTTAAGTTTCTGTTGTTCAACAAGTGACATTTTGGAAAGAGGAAAATTTTACATATGAAAAACTGATTTATGTTGAAGAAAAAATGGTTTTGCAGCAGAAATTCTTATTGTTTTACCACCACTGCTTTATGCAACTGCACCATGAGTCGGTAAGGAAATGTTTGATACAGCCAGAATTTTAGAATGAAAATTCTCGTTATTGATGAAATGGGAATTGAGTAATTAAAAAAAGATTTTTTATTCTGAAATTATATATTAATTCAAAAATAAAAAATTCCAGAATTCCGATCTTAGGGTGGAATTATGATTCATGTACTATAGATTCCACCCCCCCCCCTCTTTGGGCACAAGAAATGAAGGCCCTGATTGATGAATTCTACAATTTTAATTCCCTTTCATCAAACAAGTAGTTTTCTATTCTAAAATCAAACTTCCATAATATCAACTGCAAAGAGAAACAAGAATAAGAATTTTCATTTGAGATGAATTTTGATTTTAGAATTATGATTCCAAAATCAAAATTTAAAGCCATCAAACGCCCCTTAAGAAAAGAAAAAGATCTCATGTCTTCAAGTTTGTTTCATAAAGATCCGTTTGCGACATAAAGCAGGATAACGATTTCTGTTGAAAAGTAGGTGTTTTAGTGCAATATGACGCATGAATTGTGGACCGTTGCAGAAAAAATTGTGTCGATTTAACGTGACGACAGCTACTCACGATTTTTTCTTTCAACACGTTTGTAGGAAACGAGGGCGGGCTTGATTGTAAAACTCATTCGGGCTTTCTCTCGCATTATTTTCTCTTTTCTTTTCCTTTTCGCGGTTGCTTTGCCGCTTTTATTGCTGGAGGGAAAAACCGAAAACGTTGCAAGGCTCCCGTCGGAAATCCCTTGCTTCACGCAGCCAAAGTACACCAAGGAAAGAAACAGAGAGAGAAAAGGCGACACAACGAGAGAGAAAGAGAGAGAGCCGTTTATCCGCCTCAGCTTCCCTCCTTTCCTGAATTCCTTATTCGAATTCTGCAGAATCTCTAGTCGATCTTGCTGCTGATTGCCTCCAGTTTGGCGATTTCTTTGGGTTTATTTTCTGTGCCTCCGATCGCGATGTTTTTTCTTATTCGATTCTGACTTTGGTTTGCTGCAGTTCGTGTTCCTCGTTCGTTGGTTATTGTTTACTTGAAGTTTCGTCTGATTCTTGTTTGTTGAGGGGGATATGTTGGATTACGGAATTCGGTTGTTGATTGGTGCGACTTGGCTTCGTATTGGTTCTCTGACGGCTGTTATTCTTTCGTTTATTTGCTCTCTTCGACGAGGTTTTCTTGCTGTTTGAGTCATTCGAGCTTCCGCGGGTTTTTGTTGGCTAATCCTTTCGCGCTGAAATTGGTTTCCTTTTTTGTTTCTTCACGAGTATGCTATTTAATGCGGACTAGATTGTCTTCTTGTGAAATGCTCATGGTCAACTAACCAATGGTTTTTTTTTTTTTTTAATTATTAGAATATAGTTTTCATTTGTGACTGTGTGGATATGGAACCAGCTCCATGCAGATAATACATCCCATGATCACGAAGTCCTGATATTTTAAGCGTTGGATATTCTTATATACTAATTTTTACAACGAGAGCTTGAGAATAATCACAAAAAGACTTTAGCGACTGGTAGGAATAGGATGCCGCATATGTTGTTTTGTTTTGTTTTGTTTTTCTTCTGGCGTTCTTCTGTTGTTGAAAAACATTTCCTGGTTCAGCATTGCGCATGCTCTGCTTGGTCGTTGTCCTCTCTGCCGTCATGTCCAGGGGTTCTTTCATGTATTTTATTGTTATTTACAAAATTTTTTTGTGTCTAATTTCTTGATTCGATTTAATTATTTGGATGCTGCTTTTTAGCATTGTTTCCGGAATTAGATCATATCTACTGAACCATATCCACCCCTTAGTGATATAATACTGCCCACTCAGCCTAAAAATTTTCCGTTTTTTTCCATTTTCTAAATCAGTTTAAAATATTTAATATTGTTTTAAAATGAAGAACATAAGGAACTACAAAAGCCGTTTGTGGTCAGGGACAAAAACTTGACCTCTTAAACTAAAATTTTGAACAAAATAAAAGCATCCTAATACGTTCCTCAAGTAACTTCATTCGTCAGCTCTCCAACTTTTCATCCGTTACCATTGTTGAATACTGAATATTAGAGCGTGAAGACAATATGTTCCATGCATTCTGCACTCAACGTCTACATCCATTTCGATGTAATGGAACTGTGTTGTTCCGCTCCAGCATGGAACAATGAGTCAAAATGGTTTAAACTTTAGAGTACTATGATTCTGGTTATTTGTTTTGAAACTTCCTTATAGGCTCTTAAATGGTACCAAAGGCGATCCTGTGTTGTTTTGTCAGAAAACCAATAAGATGTCCTGGTGAAAATTTCAGCTTTTATGACTCTTTGTTCATTCCTTCAGTAATATGCTACATATGTTGTGGTGTTCTCATTCCCATGCAAGTCCGATACTCTGTCAAAAAGTAACCAAAGAAAAAAGCACATATTGGAGGTACATTTGTCCTTCTAGGCAGGAATTGATTTTATATAGTTGGGTTTTCATGTTGCTAGTTGCATCAGACGTTTGGTAGTTTATGTTGGGATAAATCTGCTAATATTATTGCTCTCTTATGTTCTGTCACTTTGTGTAGATTGTATGTGAAATTATAACAATGAAATTATCTTAACATTGTATCCTATCAATGGTATCTGAAGATTTTGCATCTTTTATTATGGTTGTCAAAAAATTGCAAGTCAAGCACAGGCCAGTCAGAACCCTAGAAAGCCTAGCTGGACTAGTTAGTTCGGTTCAGTCCAAGTTGGCACGCGAACACACACAGACACACACACACTGAAATACATGTGGAAGTATATAAGTCTGAGATTAGTTGGCTGGCGAACGGCTAAGCCGACTAGTTGATTTTTTGGCCCAACTAATTGCTGGTTTAACAACAGGTCGGTTGGCAACAGGCTCAACCAACTAGTTGGGCTTAGTCGGCGGGCTAATCATAATTTTGACCACAAAAAGTTTATGTTGCTGCTGCTACCATTAAGAAAATCAGACCTACTATTTGCAATTTATGATGATTAATCATTGGTGAGCCCCTCTCACCTTTTTTGTGAACCTCTTCTACCTATCGGTTCAATCCAAATGGCTTCTTGAGAGATGTCATCTTCCTTTAGTTCTTGTATGCCTCAATATAGTACAACAATGTGCTATCAGAATTTTCTTATTTTAACAAACAAATTAGCCGTGCATCCTGAGAGTGAAACTTCCAATTCCAGTGAGGACTAGTTCCTTTTATGGCTTTGTGAACCTTTTCTTTACAAGCTCATTATCTTGCATGCATGGTGGTCATTCTTTATTGTCTCAAAATTTTGGTTACTTTTTAGCCATAATTATGTGTTCATATGAGATTCCAACAATATAGTAGGCATTATGTCATATTGGATCTGCTAGATACGATTTATTATTTCTATTTGGTAGATAACACGTTTTGTTATTAAACCTTGCAGAACCAGGACATTGTCCCTTATTTTCCTCTTTTCCATTCTTGGCTAGCATAGTCCAAGAATAATTTGCCCCTGGGATATGTGAACACAGACATAAACTGAAAAAGTAGAGAGGGAAGTATGAGAAATTGATTAACCTACAAGGAAAGATCTTATGGCATATGAGGCCTTTATAAGATGGAAAAAGGGTATAGGTATATGATTTATCTTTTATGCAAAAGCGACTAATATGTTATGCTTTGTCTGATATTGTTGAATGCTTACTGTTATGATCATGCATCAAATCCCTCAAACTGATCAGAACTGGGCTCTTGTAGCTGAAATAAATACACACATCCTTTGGTGCTTTTAGTGAGTCATTGCATTTAAGATTTATGAGGAGTATTAATCATGGAACTGGTTCTGGTTGCAGCCAAGACTGCAGGTACAGCTATGGATATGCAAGTTCACGTGGAAAACGTTCATCAATGGAAGACTTCTGTGAAAACCAAATCTCTACTCTTAATGGACAAATAGTTGGTCTTTTTGGGGTGTTCGACGGTATGCATGTGTGTGGCATTTGACTTTGTCCAATATTTTATTTGCAACAAAATGCTGTTTGTAGATTCAGTTCTCAATGCATTTCAAATTGTAATTTTTCATGGATAGTTGATAGGAAATTCAGATCTTTTGGATGATTGTATTTTCTCTTCTGAAATGCTTTGGCTAACTGGGAGCGTTTTTGGTTTTCAGGCCATGGTGGTGTACGAGCTGCAGAGTATGTGAAACAAAACCTTTTTAACAACTTGGTTAGGCATCCTAACTTTTTCAGTGACACCAAGTCAGCCATAGGTACTGTGCAGTTTCATATAAAGTTAACTTTCCTCTCCTATTCCTTTATAGAGAAAGTGGTTTTCATTTTCTCAATTCACTTATTTATAAATTTTGAATTGTTCATTGTACTGAATTTTCTGTTTTCTATTTGTTGTGCAGCTGATGCATTTGTTCATACTGATGAAGAGTTCCTAAAATCAGAACACAATCAGCATCGAGATGCAGGGTCAACTGCTTCTACTGCTGTCATTGTTGGCAACCGTCTACTTGTTGCAAATGTTGGAGATTCACGTGCTGTTATTTGCAGAAATGGGAAGGGTAAATTTGTAAATTGATTTCCCGGAACATGTTTCGTGGAAGTGAATCAGCACCAGCATATGAATTTTGACAGTGCCTTCTGCATCTCTTGCCTTACTTTCCATTTGTGTTCTGGTGCCTGTAAATATAAGTTTGGTTCATGCAATAACCAAACCATGCTCTTGTGCTAATTTAGGTTGTAAAGGGTTTCATGACATGGTAAGCACATAAAAGTCTTATGGTTTACAAAGCAGAAATAGTTGATTATGGCATGCATATTTCCCTCTTCTGGCTCACAGATTGACCTCCAATGCCTTTTGTACAAGTCAGAGCACCCCTTGAAACATACAATTTGAATGTATGAATTAATAAAAAATAAATAAGTTACAAAACAACTGAGCTTTTAGGTTTGGTTCTTAAATATACTTTCTTTAAAATGATTCGGCCTTTTGTTTTCCCTTAATTTTTAGCTATCGCTGTTTCGCGTGATCATAAGCCAGACCAAAGTGATGAGCGTCAGCGGATAGAGGATGCTGGAGGATTTGTGATGTGGGCTGGTGAGGTCTTCTATTTCTCTTGTCTATGTAGTGTTTTGACCTGTTTGGATAATTGAGAAAGTTTTATTAGTTAATCTTTTGTTTGAACGTATCCATCTTGAAACATTTCTTTCTGCCGGCAAGTTTATGAATAAGAGAGCACCTATGGAGCACATACATGGAATTTGAGTATCCCTACAAGCATCATTTGGATATCTTTCAGGATCGCCAGTTAGCTGCTCCTTTTGTTTTGTCATTTCATCAATTTTGACATGCCTAATTTAAGTACATATTATTTAATTAAGGCCCCATGTTAAAAGGTTTGCCAATATCAGTGTGTATATTTATTTAATTATGGCCCCAAATTAAGGGTTTCCCAAAATCTGTCCTTGATTTTTTTCGTGAGACCTGCTGCCCTTAGTTGATGCATTTTGTTCTCAGTATTCCTGCTTGCAAATTTGGACCCTTTTTGGCCTTTTCATACATGTTCCTTTTTAACACGTCATGGCCAACTTCAGGGACATGGCGAGTTGGTGGAATTTTAGCAGTTTCACGTGCTTTTGGTGATAGATTATTGAAGCAGTATGTGGTCGCCGATCCAGAAATAAAGGTATATGCAAGGCTATGCCAGGCGTGATGTTATCATGACCGTCTGGCAATTCTGATATATTAATTTCATTTCGAAGGGGTAACATATCCGTCTATCTTGGTAATTTTGAGCTGCAAATCAGCATTTCCTGCTGTGGTAGTTGTAGTTTCTCAAGAACATAATGTTACCAGTGTCACTTTGAAGGACAACATCAAGCCTACAAGTTTCTCAAAGCAGTGTACCGTCTTCTGTTTATCCTATACAAGAGTTATTCGACAAATAGGTTCCTTTTGCTGGCTCTCTATGGGGTGGAACTGGGTTCTTTGGGTAACGTAAATATTTTCTTTTCAGGAAGAAGTGATCGATGGCTCTCTGCAATTCCTAATCCTGGCAAGTGACGGCCTGTGGGACGTAGTCACCAACGAGGTTTTCAACACATCTGCATTTCTCAGCATCTCTTTTCACCTGATACCAGGGGTGGAGCCAGGACCTTGAAATTCAGAATATTCATCCTATATATTTTTCTGAGATCACCTTTTGGCTCTTCTTAGAATGACAACTAATAGTAATGCTTCCTTCCTCACCTTACAATAATGATAGGACAGATGTCATATAGTAGCCCGCCCTACATATATTTGCTGGCTCTGCCCCTGCCGGATATGATACCGGAATAAATATATTGGGCTTATATGCTCGATATGGTACCGTAAGACATAGTAGTTTTACACGGTTAACCTTACTAAATGGTTAACCTTTACTTTTCCAGGAGGCTGTTTCGATGGTACAACCGATTGAAGATGCAGAAGTTGCTGCTAACAAGCTTACTGAAGAAGCGATTCGGCGAGGGAGTGCTGATAATGTTACGTGCATTGTTGTTCGGTTCCACCATAGTGGCAGGGCAGAGGCTTCTCCGTGATGCTTTTGTAATATGTACGATATATTTTGCTTGCTCGATGTTTGCTAAAACGTGGACTCTTTTTTCCCTTCCATTCTTCTATCACATTCAGTTAAGATTGGCCCATCACGTAACCTACTCTCTCTCTCTCTCACAATCACTCTGAGCGTTCATTGATTGTTCGTTTTGATATATGTAGCAGTTTTTTGAGGGGAAGCATCGGAACATACTAGGCTTCACTATTGTTGGTATCAGGATTCGACCGTCCTGGATGTAGATGCATCAAGTGATTCATTACTCGTCTACACATCTTCAAACATAGCATGTGTAAGGTGTATTACTATAAACGTTTCATTGAAAGGGATCTTTTGCATTTCAAATTGGTCGACAGGCACATTAAATTTTGGGTCTGACAGGCAATTGAGTTTGGTTCACCAAGCTTCCAAAAAATGTGCATTCCTAATCTCTTCTCCTTTTACATACATTGGTCCGAACCGATGCATGGCCAGGTTCGTGCGGCTCCCCCATGTATACTGTTAAGTATGCTACTTGGAATCCTTCATGGTCGAGAGTGAATGAGGTGCAATCGCATATCAGAAGTGTCAAATGCAAAACACAAGCACGGCAAGTCTGGGTTCCTTATTGCAAGCTGCCAGGTGTCTATCAATTTATGTTAAAATCTCTTTTACATTCATGCTGCTGCTTTTCCCTTCTAATTGGAACTCTGGGTGGGACTCAAGATACATTTAGGAACTGATTTATTATCCTTCTTCAACATGGTGGTCTTAAGTGGAAGCCTGTAAGGAAGCGGATGGAGCCCTTTGCGAGTAGATTCATGCTTGCATTTTTAAACTTTTGTGGTTTTTGGGTTTAGATGAATACTTTGGCTGGATCTCCCTGGAATTGGAGATCGCTTTCTCCTTTCTGATGTAAGCCTAATATTTTTGGCCGTCCCGGTGGATTCACTGGTGCTGCATAACCGATGTCCGGATTCAAGCCTTAACATTTGCTGATACAAGGTCTTCATTTACGCCATGTTACTAATGCCTATTTGAACGGCGACGTCGCTTCATGTGTCCAGGATTCTATATATGTTGGCTGTGACGATTTGATTGTTTCCGGGTGCATATTCTAAAAATGAAGGTGGCGAGACGTGATGAAAAAGCTGGGGTGCATATTCTGGAAAAGGAAGAGCGCGAGACTTGATCATAACAAGTCCTGCAAGTAATGTGTTGTCCCCACTGCAATAATGTGGGGTTGATTGACACTACGTGGGCAATGGGCAATGCTTGTCGGCTTCCCCTGATGGGTTGCACATTCTTCTGTTGGTGACGAAAGAGTTTTGGTAAAGTAGCGCATAAAGATGAGCAAAAGTAGGAAAGAAGTGGGGGCAGTACTTAATCATAAAGTGTTATCCGATGCAGAAGCTAGATTTTGACTTGAAAATTTAACCTGATTGCGTCGCTTAGCTTTTATGGTGATTTGGATAAGTTTTTGATGATCCAAAGATACAAGCTTATTGTACACATCCAAGACTCTGCTCATATATACATATATGTAATCCAAGTTATTTCCATGAAAAGTATTGATTTCTCTGCTATCAAAATTATAATATTTTGCAAGCTACTAATTTTTTGATGATTAAAGTGACACATTTAAAACCCATTGATTGACTTAATGTATGTCTTATGTCAAATCATTCTTATGAACATATCTATAGTATTAGATTGCACTAAAAAGATCTCTCTTTATTGGTTGTGCCTGGCTTAAGTGGTCTAAGATATACAGATTCCTTTGTTTCTCTCTTTCTCTTTATTGAGAAATAACGGAAGCCTGTTGTCGGGACATTGATTCATGTATGTACCGGCAAAGAAAAGGTCGTTGATTTTTAAAAGCCTGATCTGTTGAACAAGTTTTCAAATAGTGGAGATGGCAGATCATATTCTAATCAAATGTGTACCTGGGACAGAGAGAGAGAGAGAGAGAGTTGAAAAGAACTGCATTAAACGGAGCCACATCAAAGAGAATTGGATCCGAAAAACAACAAAGAACAAGAAGTAAAACTATAGGAGAGAAAGAAGAGAGGTCATAAACTGAGGTTTACAACAAGCTTTGACCAGAGCCAAAATGTTCGACCGAATAGAGTGAAGCACACTGTAGAAATCAAAGGTCAGACTGCGGAAGAAGACATCATTTCTTGTAGTCCAAACACGCCACAAGAAGATGAACAGCCAAGTTCAACATAAGAAGCGCCATTTCTTGGACCTGCGAGCAATAGGAGGTCGAATCAGAAGGTCCCGGGCAAAAGGATGTCGAGATGCAAGTACATATCTGAGAAACAGAACTTTTAAGACCTATTTTTAGTTAGATTTTTTATATGAGCATAAGAAGATGAGCTTTCTATTTGAACTAAATATAATTAAGCGTTTGGGTTTGGAATGAGATTATTTCACTCTACAATTTATGTTTTCCGGACAATATGAATTACATGTTTTCTCTTTTAGTGCACGAAGAGAATATATGGACAATTGCAAAGACTTGCTAACTTTATAAAGTAGAATTAGTGGTGACCTACCTGATCATCTCCCCTGACATTTGCCGGACCAACCAGCAGCCAACCTAGGGTTTTCATTTGCCCTTGTCAGTGGACGCTTTTGGTTTGATCAGATTTTGCCTGTAAAACAATTGCGTCTCATCACAGAGAGTTGGACGCCGTCTATGAAATATCATGGCAGAACCAGGCCCGGCCAAATTCTTCCGAAGGATGCCGACTTTTCCCGCGAGGTTTCACGCTTTCATTTTAGACGATCTGATCAAAATTAGGGTTAGTCGTGATCTCAATACCTTGGTTCAGCTTTTGAGAGTCGTTGATGGCTCCTGAAAGCTGCAATGGTGCATTTAACAGGCCCTCTGGATGGACGGTCCCATCTTGGCTGGGGAATCACATCATACTATTTTCATTGGAATGAAGAATCTCACAGATCACCGAGCTTTGAAGTCTTTAGTTTTGTCATGATACCGTAGGTTTGGCCAGGCGGTTGGCCGGTTGCCCTTTGGTACTCTGGCAGCCCATCTGTTCAAGATAAGGTTCCCATTTTGCTTCGCTACACGCCAAATGAATCAAATGTTGAATTGTAAATTTCTTTAAACTGGAATATTTTAACATTTCCGAATATTAACCTCTGGACTTCTGTGACCGTGAGAGCCTTAATATTCCTTGTGCTCTTCTGAACATTTTTTTTTTTGGGTAAGTGGGTATTCTCAAATCTAGGATTCAAGATGACAAAGACAGCCTGGATCGCTTCAATCAATTCTTTGGTTCCATTCCTTAAGTTTGATAATGGTGGAAGATTTTGACACAGCAACACACGCTATTCCAAAAGATCCACACACGTCACGGTAAATGGCAAGCCGGCAGATTTGACTGTCAATCTTCCCGATAAAGAAAATGTATTGAAATTTTGGGAGATGATGGATGCGGCAGGAGCCTCTCTGTCCCACCTCATTAATGGAAAGATCCCACTTGATCTTGAAAGTTTATAATGGCAGCATAGTAGTAAGTTGTGTTAATTTTCGTCAGCGCATGGAAACAGTTATAATGGCAAGCCGCCAGATTTTGGTAGCTAATCTTGAGCGGTAAAAGAAAGGTAGTTCAAGTTCATGTGTTTAGTATTGTATCATCAGTGATTACCAGTCGCTCGCATGTGATTTCTTACGCTGCCACGTTATACCAACTGGGCAATTATTGTACTTCATCCTTGTGCTGTCTCGTTGGACATTTGACATCATTCTTGCTGATTCTGGTTCTGGTCGGTTTTGACGCTTACTAGAAGCCTGCTTCAAAAGTTTACTGCAATATTTATCTTTTGACTCGTCATCTTGTTGATAGAAGATCTCGCTTTTTTGCCTTCCGATTCCTTCCACTGTTTGCCTTCTGTTTAATCCAGGGTATCAGAGTCAATAGCCGGCGCCTTACTAGTCTGGCTTCAAAATTGGGTTCTCAAGCTCCTACTTCTTTTCCATGAAGACCCTCTGGTAGAAGGAGAGACTGGGCCACCTGCTCTCTACGGATGCTTGAGAACTGAGAGCAGGGCCCTATATTGTCCCTTTGTAATCATACATGTTGGTTTCTTTTTCCTGTTTCTTCCCGAGAGGATATCGGTCTCTTTGATGAACCCCGCACCTACTCCTACCTATTGGTCGCATTTCAAAAGAATAATTCGAAGGGATCTACCGTAGAGGGAAACTTTCCTCGCCTTTTACCCGGCCGAGGCAATTTGGATGTGCAGAAGTCGGCCTCGACAGGGAGAGCGGAGGGGGAGATGGGTCGTCCTTCGTGGGGCTTGACAATCTTCACTCAGCTGGCTCTCTGTGGCTTGCTGTGCGTTGCCTTCTTTATGGGTAAGCCTCAGAATCCCGGCAGAGAAGAACCATTGGATGTGTATTTCATGAGCGTCAGCGGGGGGCATAGACCATTGAAGCATCAGATCAATCTCCTGAAACAAGTTGGTTGTTCCTAACCTTCTATTTAGTCAGTTTCAGTGTTTTGATTATGGATGACTTCTGTTTCAACCTTATATAAGTAGTTTTTTTTTTCTTGATTGAAGATGGAAAAGCTGGTCAAGAGTTACAATGTAAAGTTCGTCGTCAGCATCAGCGAGTTCGGTGACGAGGATCCCCTGTTGCAGAATGTACTGCCTCTCTCTCTTTCTCTCTGAGTGAGCGTTCCTGGTCTTTATAGTATACGTTTTGATATATTCTGTTTTGCAGGTGAGCAGGAATTTCCCATCGCTAAATATTCCATGGTAATGCTCAATCTGCTCAGTGTGTGATTTGGTTTTATATACATTTTCTTTTACGAGGCACGAAGAAAACCCGATCCCCATGGATGAGAAATCTCGACCTTGCGCTTTTGCTCACTGCGGAAATCTTCCTATTGCTTTGGCGGGCCCTATGGTGGAATTGTTTGTGTCCTTTTGAAAAATGGCCTACCATAGTTTGTCCGTTTTCTTTTGTGCTTTTCTAGGTTTGTGCTGCAGGATTCTATGACGGGGTATTTTTTGAAGTTGTGGGTAACTGATTGCTTGAGAAAATGCAGATTGTAACCATTAAAAGGAAACTTTGTTATGTAGGTATTGGACTAATTTTTCTCAAGGAAAAGGACACCTTGCGAAGCAGATCACAATCCCGTATGGAAATATCCTAGATATTGTGTTTATTGATACCAGAATGCTGAAGGTATGAAAATGCTCTTGTACAAATCAGTTTCCTGAACGTTTAAGTACCTAACGAACATGCATTATGAAATGGTGTTCATCACAAACTGATTGTGGGATATCAACTGCTGAAACTTTATCCGTGGCATAGCTCCAAAGTGCTCTTCTTTGTGGCCTTTTGTTGACTTAACTTGTGTTATCCTATGGTACTGTGGTCAATCGTGCCCTTTTTGGCAGACTGCTTACAGTACCTGCATGCCCGTGGCATCAGCCAGCGGGTTATCCATCCAGCCGGTCTTGTAACTTGGACCAAATAGTATGACATATATGCGAATCAACAGGTGTCGAAACCTGGAGATGACTCTCGGCAATGGATATCTTGGCTCCCGCCACGATGAAGAATGTAACGAAATGCGATAGTTGATGTAAATTGCAGGATCCCATGAATCGTGGAGTTTTTGAAAGCAAATTGCACCCAAGGCCATTTTGTCAAGGGCACGTCTGCCTGGTTGTCAAACCGCACTTGCACATGGGTTAGTCAATCCTAAGAGGCAGGGGAAGCCTGTCGGACAGCACAATCAGTTCCAAGACTTAAGGAAGCAACACGATGGAATAGACATCATTAATGTATACTAGAGGACAGGAAACTTGTGACGAGTTATGTGGAGGTAGTTCTTCCAAAAAAGGGGGACTAGCATATATGGTTTTGTTGGGAAGTGACTGTCGGAAAAGGAAAAAAAAAAAGAGGCACTAAAAGATATGCCTAGTGCACTAGATTTCTATGTTGTGCACAAGTCTTTCAATTTTAAGCTTTTCTGGTGCACATCCAGGATCTGTCATGAAATAGGGGCTTTTCATGTTTCTATTCTGAAAAGCCATCACTATTCACTCGTGTTGTGCCTCTTTGTGCTGACTTTGGCACCCGATGGTCGTTTTGGACAAAAACGTATGGAATTTCTTTGGTGGGGTTGCATTTATTCATGTAGTCCTTGATGAGTTTGCTATGTGCTTCATCTTCATTGTTATTTAGGTTTATGCATCTGAAAGCTTTTTTTATTCAATCGTAGCTGGTTAAAATTATGTTGACAGAATTTCCATACTTTATTATTCTATCTAAGGAACATAGGACGCCTAATTCAAATCATTTACAGCAATCTGAATTTCCAGGATAAAGTACTGATGGAACAGTCAAATCATAATGGGATGCTAGTGGACCAACAAAACTTGCTCATGAGAACATTATCACAGGCTAATGGCAATTGGTATGTATTGACCAATGCATTTCCAATGTGAAGGGGCTTTCAAATTATGTACTTCTGCAACGTTTTTCCTTTCCTTTTTTTCTCCTTTTAATCATTCACCTATAAAATTGATCTGCAATTATGGGATTGCATTGATCCTTACCTTTCAATACTTTAATGGTCTTCTTTCAAATTATGTACTTCTGCAACGTTTTTCCTTTTCCCTTTTTTTCTCCTTTTAATCATTCACCTATAAAATTGATCTGCAATTATGGGATTGCATTGATCCTTACCTTTCAATACTTTATAGGTCTTCTGTATTTGGTTTCCCATATAATGGTTGATTCCTTTGGCACTGTATCCTATATTCTGTCAGCAGGATATCAGGGGATCATGAAGTTTGGTATGCTTTGCATGTTTTGCTATTATGCCATGGTGCAAGTTAGTAAAGTGTGCTTATGGCAATGGTGCTTACAGCTGCTAAACTGCTGTCTTGCTATCTTATCTACCTGGAACAAGTTAGCATGTGAAATTTACAAAAATACGTGCAACTACTTTATCAGTTCTCATGCATTAGATCCATTTATCTATCCCATCCATGGAAATATAGAAACTTGAGTGAAGGATTTTTCTCTTTCCTATACAGCTTCCAAGTGGGTGGAGTAGTACATGACTCTGAATGGCAATATGTAGTCTATAAGACTTATTGAGTCCATACAATGTGGAGCTAATGAAGAATGGGCGGTGTCTGGCCTATGTAATATGCTGTCCTGAAAGAGGACCTGTGTGCCTCCTTTAATTCTTATTGAGGAATTGAGTTGGTATAGTGTCAAACTGGCAGGATTCAATGTAAAACTTTTTATGCATTTCATCATTCTGAAATGCATTACCATCTTACTAATAATGGACAAATAGTGAAGTTACTCAACAAAAGGCAGACTCTCGTTTTGCGGAGTAAGTGTCTCCTCTAATCAAAGCTGTACCCCTTCAACCTTTAGTTACTAATTATCTTATACCATCTGAAAGGCTCACTAGTTAGTTAGTTCAAGACACATAAAATCAGTTACAAATCAAGAACTCTGGCATGCTGAGCAGAAGTATATCGATATATTAAATTTAATGACACAGTGTTAGAATCTTTTGGTATGTAAAGTCTCATGCATCAGTAAAAAAGGGTTTCAGATCAATGTGTTTCCCTAGAACTCTAGAAATCTCACATTATAGTGGTCATATAGAAAACTTGACATGCTTTATTGTTAGGTTGAACTAATTTTAAAAGAAAAATACTTGGTTATGCCTGGGATCGCTAATGCTGCCCAGTTTGCATAATTGATGTCTGATTGTATTTCAAATTTTCAATTAAAACAAAATCAAGAAGTTTTAAATTTGATCATCAAATCTGAATGATAAACGGGTTCCTGATTCATGAACACCATAGGAAGCAGCCATTGCCTTTCTTGTGAAATTGATGTACAGAACAAGTTTTGATACATATGTCTGTAGTACCTCCAAGGATTTTGATAATATTGGTCACCAAGGTTTCATAGTTTGAGCTCTTTGATGTTTTCAGGAAAGGTTTTCTATTCATTTTGTCATGATTAGCGGTAGTTCTAATTTCTCTGACATATATGTTTGATGCGTACCTATTTTCTTTGAGACAGGCGTATCGTTGTTGGATATCACCCCCTAATTGTTTGCCAAGGGCCAGAGAACACCATCACACCTACCAAAACAACTGAACTCTATGAGCCTTTGCACCACGCTTTAGTCAGATATGGGATTGTATGGTCCTCACCTTGGAATGTTATTAGATTTTCCGACGTCTCTTGGCAAATCAACTAAAACGGGCTTCTCTTTATATTTCTTCAGGACATGTATCTGAGCACTCAGGCTCGCATTGGCCATTATATTCGAGACAAGGGGATCACTTACATTGGGAACCCAGAATTTGGCATTGAGAGTCGTAGTTTTCCTTCGGAAAATGATAACTCTGGCTGCATTAGGTGAGGAGTGCATCCATGCCCTGCTTTATCCTCTTTAATTGCGTATGCAGGAACTGAAGTTAGTTTTTGCTTCTTTCCTCAGTGGAGCGGAACATGGATTTCTTCTACACAGAGTTAGCCCCCTGGAGATTGTAAGTACCATTGTTTTCGTGTGAGGAAACCTGACTCTTTCTTCATACTTATTAACTTCAAAACAAATTTTTCCTGGCAGGAGTCTTATTTCATGGATACAAAAGGCAAAGTAGTCTTCAGGTCCACCCTTCACCAGAGAGGCAAAGAAGTCATATAATCGCCGCAGACCATTGCTTCCTTTGAGTCTTGTTGTCTATTTTGTTGGTCATTCCTTGTTAATTTATATTCCTTCATTTTTCTGTTCACCTTTTTACAGTGTCATTTTTTCTGTATGGGGGATGAACAGAGGGGAGAAGCAATAAAGATTTATGCATTATAAGGTCCTCATCTGTTGCATCGAGCTTTACGTTCAGTAGTTGGTCTTACGAAACACCGTTCAGCTCGTTCCATCGACTGTATATGGACAGACTGCATTCCTTTACGATTCAGCTATTCAACTTGTCACTTAATCCTCAGATTAGTGGCTTGAAAAAGATCAAGAACTAAATGCCACAAAGCTTCAGCTCATCAAACACCCTATTTTGTAGATGATGAAGGCAAGGTTGGATGCAACTAAAGAAAGTGCTTGTTGGTGAAATGCGTTGAATTTTTGGGCTCTCAGAATGGCTCTTGAAAGGATAAACTGGAATGGCTTGAGGGGGTGCATTTTCTGCTGTCTAGGCCCGACATTGTAGGGCTAGACTGGGATCTTTGTTGGCAATGTAGACTCAAGAATTGGTTTTGAGATTTTTCTCTTTTCTGGCTGCATCCAACTCGGGTTTTAGATTTATCCAAATTCGAACTATTGAAAAACACGTATACATTTAGATTTAGTATGCCGAGTTTGGAATAAAAGTAACATAACAAAGGTCACTATATTAGCGAGAAAATTAAGTTGAATGGAGTGGTTTTGATGATAAAATGTTTCCCTAGCTTCCCTTCTGACTCTTTTTTGACAATTTAAATACTTCGGATGGTTTTTTGTTCATGTCTTAAAATTTTTTGTTATAAATATATATCTTGGAGACTAAGATGGATTAAAGAGTAGAGTGAGAAAAGTGGGATGGACAGACGGCACGTGCAGGTGACTCGGCTCAGAGAGCACCTTTTCTTACTCAACCTTTTGATATATATATTTGCGCTTTTTCAAAAAAAAAAAAATCAATATATGGACATCAAATATGAAAAGGTAAATGAAACATTATTTGTTAAAAAAAATTTCACGTTTGCCGGTCTCTTTTTTTGCGAGTTAGAATAAGGAAGGCCTCCTTTTAGTGAAAATTTATTAGTTTCCACTTTTCCAGTGGCCAAGAACGGAAAAATTTACTCTTTTTTCTTCATTTGATTTATTAAAGGAGGTCTGTGCAGGTGAGTCTGCTCAGAGAGCACCATTTCTTACTCAACCTTTTGATAAAAATTTGCCCATTTTTAAAAAAAGTGAGATTCAATATGTGGACATCAAATATAAAAAGGTAAATGAAACATTATTTGTTAAAAAAAAAAATCACGTCTGCCGGTCTCTTTTTTGCGAGTTAGAATAATGAAGGCCTTTTACTGAAAATTTATTAGTTCCAGTGGCCAAACACATAAAAATTCACTAATTCTTTCTTTTTCACTATAAAAGGAGGTGTGGAGGGCCAAAGACGCTCATCTCGTTAGTTTAAGTACGAGGCCGTAGAGACAGAAGGTCCCTTGGGGAGGGCTGCCCTTCTCTACCTCGCCTGTGATTACCCTTGAAAATAATAGGCCCTCCCTCTCTCTTTCTTTCCTTTTCTTTCTCTCTCTCTCTCTCTCTCTCTCTCTCTCTCTCTCTCTCTTCTGCGTTCCTGCAGCACCTCCTTTTTCTTCTTCTTCTTCCGCTGCCTGTACTTTTCTGGGGTGGCAATGATGATTTCTGCCGTCGGTTTCCCAGAGGGATGGACTCTTAGGTTGGTCGATGGCGAGGCAGCCATGGATGGTCTCCCCTTGTCCTTCAAATGAATGGGAGCAAGGGGCGGCAACCGCTGCAGCCATGGCCTCCCTTGGGGCTCCTCTTTTCTCGGGTAAACGCTAATCTGAGCCCTCCCCCCTTTCAGTAAAGGGAAGAAAAGCGGATCGTCTCTCTCTGTCTCTGTTGATCTTTTTTCGGTCTATGCAAAAGAACGCATGAAACATAAAATAGGGATTTCCAGTTTTTTCTTGCCGTCTTTACCTCGTTCTACTTTGCATAAACATAAAATAGGGTTTTCCAAGTTTTTGTCTTGCCGTCTTTACCTCATTCAACTTTTAAGTTTTTCTTGCTCAGGCCGTTGTTGATGATGCATTAGCATTATAAGCATTGAAGATCTAAGCATTGAAGATCCGTAGGCTGGCATCGAAGCTCGGTCTTCAGGTCGACTTTGGCGAATCTTTTCTTTTTGAAGAAAAGTTTCTCGGGCTTCCGCCCGAAAGGTAAAGAAGAAAAGGATTAAAAAAAAAAGCGAATATGAGGTTTTATATTTGCTGATATGACTAGTACGACAGTCAAGAAAAAATAGTGTAAATGCCAAGTTAATGCGGAGCAGCAAGCATGGAGAATTTAATTTATGGTTTTAGAAAGTGAATGTTGTTTAAACATATCAAACTGATGTGATTTTGGAAAATGAAATCATGGGGATTACAGCAGAGTAGAGGCTTTGTGGAGAGGAAGCCGCTTTGGAGATGTAATCATCATTGTCGGTTCATAACATTGATAAAATCATGGGACTTCTTAGTTCTGGTAAAAGCGAGCTGCGACCATGATGACTCCGAAGCTGCAAGCAACTTCCACTGAAAAGCATATCCAATTTAGAAGAACCCATTTCCAAAGACGAGAAGGCGGCTTCTTAGAAGCTCCAAAGTAACATACCAAGTACTAAATACTGAAGTTACCGGTCTGGTTCCCGCCGGTGGATAGGTTCATGGATTTTCCCTAAGCGTACACGGTTGGTGAAGTAAACTCACAATCAATTTAGTAAATAAGCTTAAGGGCGACGTCCTTTCGCTTTTCCTGCCCGGAGTGAGGCTAGTGAGGGTGAAAGAGCCTCCACCTTGCAATATTATGTTGTGGAGATGAGGTTTCTCCCATCGACTGCGTGGCTCCTTCAAATATGACATTAAACTGGATGACATTAAGATTATGCGCCCCAAGAGTTGGTTTACTAGACAATGAAAACCTCAGAGGAGTTAACAATGGTGTTTAAACATTATGTCCCTGCATATTAGAGATGACAAGCTTGTCTTCCTCAGCAGGACAGACGTATGCACACCAATGAGCTGATATTTGGAGGTATAAATTTTAAAGTGAGGAGCATCCTTCTCTTGGCCTAACAAAGGAAATAACAATAGCCGGAGCTATTCTAACAAGAAGTTGTCTTCCATCAGCCCCATGAGAAAAAGAAAGGAAGGCAAACAAAAGGATGAATCATGGGGGTTCCCTTTCTCTGACATATCTGACAATCAACAAGGAGATCAGCCCCACCATTCATCACCATCTTCCTCCTTTTCTTTCTTTTCAATTTTCTCTTTATTGAAGAGATGAATACATGCATTTGTCGAATAGACATGGCGAGACAGCTCATAATGTCTTACAACCCTCTGCATTTTCGAGCAACCATTGCATGGTAAGGTTCAGGTCACCATCCGTTTACGAACTGGTGCCAACACAAACAGATGGTGACCTGATCCCAGTTCATCATAGCAAAGGACTGCCGGATTCTTCATCATGTCCGACCTCATAAAACACCATAAGGCGCTTATCTTTCTCAAAGAGTTTTTAGTTATGTACAGCCATTACAGAATACAAATTCCAAGCAACACAGTTTATACGATGTGCAAAGCAAAGAGTTCTTAAAACATAAATACACAGACAGCCATGAAAAAGGTCTCGCCTAAGGTCGAAGAGGCAGGTATTCAGATTTCAGAGGGAACCATTTACAAGAAGAGGAAAGGACTCAAACCAAACAAACATCAGAGGCAGTGGGCCTATCACTTGCCCAAAATGGACTTCAACCACCAGACGCCCTTGGTGTCTACAGGACCTGCTTCAGGGGGCGGCTCAGTCTGCGGTGTTTTGTGGATACGAGATACATCATATCCCTCCTCTGTGGCCCTCTCAAGCAGCTGATTGTAGATCGTCTCATCAAGCTGTTGTTGCCTGCATAGAATCTGCACATCGATTCACAAATTGCATATCAATTTCCTCGCCTGAAAACAGGAAACCCAAAACTTCCTTTATAATTTTTGCTTCAAACACCATCCAACCAAGCCGATTCACAAGCTTTGACTCTTGGTCACACCCGTAACATAACACTAGATCTTCCAAGATAAAGTACCATCAATAATATATCTAAAATTAATTTCACACAGAAATCGCGGTTCACGAGCGTCAACTGGAAAAAAGGAACAAAAAACATTCCTCTTCCCTGTTCCCGTAGAAAAAGGGAAAAAAGCATCAACAACCTAAAATCCAAACCGATCGCGAAGAAGATGATGATAATGACGATGGCAGAGAAGAAGAAGACGAAGTGAAGGGGAAACATACCCAAAGGTAATTTCTAGAGGGCTGACCAATGAGGGCATACTGGTAGTCCTGATCGATGTAGAGAACCCAGTAGTCCCCAACCACAGGGATGATGGGCAGGAAGGGCGGCACGTAGAACTTCACCTTCAGCTTAGCCTCGTCGCTCTTGGGGTCGGCCTTGTAGGCCGACCCTTCAATGTACGATCTCTTCCCGTCCGTCCACGTCTCGTTCAGCACATGGATGGTGCCGTCGTCGTTGAGGGTGTAGGTGGCCCTGGTGTTGATCCCGTTCTTCGGCTGAAACCTCGACGGAAAGGACGCGATCTCATACCAGCGGCCCATGTACCTCTCCACATCTAGCCCCTTCACCACATCCATTTCCTTCTTACCTCCCATCCTTCAACAACCAACACACTCACTTCCCTCTTCCTTGATTGCCAAAATGGATCGACACTCTACAGTCCAGAGACAGAAGAATCAAGATGATTCCAGACAGAAGCACGAGAGTGGTAGGAGGAGGAAAGCATTGGACGAATACATATTATATAGGGGAAAGAGGGACATTCGTGTCGGTGTAAGTGTTGGATATTTTGAGGATAAGATATCGGATGTGTCCGCCAGGAGAAGGCGACGCGTTTCATCTACAGCCTGTTGCTATGGAGCGTGTAGTTCAATCATTTTCTTTCCCCTTGGAGAGTTCCCGAAGATTCAATCTGCTGAACCGAAAACCGAACCAATTTTTTTTTTTTTTTTGAGAAAATTATGAAAAAGGAAAAGGAGAAATAAAATAACATTCAGAAAGATTCATTTCAAACTTCCAAAACTGTGGAAAGTTTGACGGCTTTCGGTGTTTGATCTGAATTTTGTCGCCAAAATGGATTTCTAAATGAAACCGGAGATGATTAACGGACCACTTTTAGATGTGCGGCTGATTTCACGTGTATATCAATTAATCAAGTTTCCAAATACTTAGTGAAGAAGCCCTCATCTCTGCCAACCAAATTAGAGCCGACAGAATGTCGAGAGTCCAATTCATGAACTTGGTCTCTCGGCACAGCATTACTGAAACCTCACTTGAACCGAACATATTGATAAAGCTGTAGATAGATTCAGTTCGGCAATTGAATCATCAGTCAAATCTTTTAGCTGCTAATTGGTTATTCATAATGAAGATTACCAAACTAATGAAGAAAAGGAATGGACAGCGGATTGAGAAGATATTTATTGTGAGCTAACGAGAAATTGATGTGAGCTCTGGGAGATTGTGTGGTTCGCAGCAAAGTCTTCCTCCTTGCTTAGCAAGCAAAGATATCCTTTAAAGTTTCTTTCTGTACCACCCGTCATCGAGAGAAAAAAAAAAGAGGAAAGTGAGAGAGAAGAGGGACGGACAATAACCAAACCACTTACATTTCATGAACAACATTTACTCCTCAATATCATCAACATAGCTCCCTATCAGTTGATGTCAGAAGGAGAAAAGAAAGTACACCATATAAGTTTGCAAACTACTTCATATGAAGTTGAACATAGAACGGTCCTCAAATCCTTTCAAACTCTCTAATTGCGAGGAGTTGTGTTGATTATTGATCCTCAAACCTAAATGGAATCTAGGCAATTTTCTGAACAAATTTTAATTTCGATTTGGAGGAGCAAGAGGGAACATGCACGTCTTTGCCATCCACAAGTGGTTTGAGGTGAGCCTGCGTGGGGTTGGAGAGAAAATAGTTACCATGAGAATCGAAGTCAGGATACATTATTTATCAAACCACCTGCCTGCCCAATCAGGTATGCTGTGCTTTATCTCTTGAGATATTTCATTTCCTAGTTAACTTGCTTGAAAAGGCAAATAAAACAGAACAGAGTTGAGATCCTCATCGGTATAACCTCAAAAAACAAGAGCAAAATCTTTGTACCAGAAAAACGGTGGAGAAGAGAGGAAGAAAGTTGAAGATAACGTACACGAAAGGTGTTTTCTAGAGGGTCGACTTTCCTTCGCTCTCAAGATATCCAGGAATGGACCAAACCAAAAGCTGGTTTTCGATAAAATTAAAAAACATATCTTTTTCAAAATTTTGGAAAGGCAAAATAAGAAATGAGATGACGAAATATGCAACATTTATTTCAAAATTGTGAAAAGATCGTGATTCATGACTGAGGACTGATCTGAAAGACTAGTTAGTAATATTAAATACTAAATCTGAAATAGTTTAAATTATTTTGATGTCGGTGCCTATATCATGTAAAAGTGGCTTCAACTTTTTTCACTCAATTTCACTCGACGCATGATTTCATGCTCGTTTACTCAATCCACCAAATCCCCCCCCCCCCTCCTTCTCTCTTTTTTATATATATATATATATATATATATATATATATATGCGCGAAAGACCTCTCTCTCTCTATTTAATTTAATTTTGTGGCTCTTTTCTCCAACCAAATATCATCGGCTGGTTTTTGTAGTGTTGTTTGTTCCATTTAATATATTTTACCTTCTTTCCTCTCCCCTCTCTCTCTCTCTCTCTCTTACACACACACACACGCGCGCGCGCACATGTAAGCTTTGTGCCTTCAGCTTGCTTACTAATTGCCAAAGATTTAATTTCTTGAATTTTGATGCCAAATTAAGGTTGGCTTCTCAACGAGACATAAGATTAATAAATCACATTTGAATGTGGTGTTGGTGAACATATATGGGAGATGAGCCAAACCAGCCACAGATTACGAATTGGTATTGCTTTTTTTGTTTTGTTTTCAATTTAAAATCCACCGATCTTTGGATAGAGAGAATGGCCGTGGCCCGTGGATAGGAATAAAAAGAAAAAAAAAGAAAAGAAAAAGAAAAAACAAAAAAACAAAGGTGAAAGAAAAAGGATCCCAAATAACACTGGTTGAATCTTAAAATGGAGAGTGACAGTATCGTGAAAGCGGCCGTTCAGACCTGCTTCGAGGTGGTCTAGCTACCACTCAAACTCCACCTCATATTCAAGACAAATTCACCCATCTGAATCTTCGATTATATTATTTGTTTAATGTGAAAGTTGAAAAGTTGTTGATCTTGGGCAGGAATTTTTTGTATGGCTAGTTGGTTTCCTTTAATCTTGGATATAAAGAAACTAGTTCATCAGCATATTTATGCGACATTAGACCATTAGATTTTAAAATTGACGCTATAAATTAAACTTCAAGACTTTTATATGGATTAACTCTTATCTTTCCTGCGGATTTCCTATGGCATTTCGTTCGAACATAAAGCTTCTTGGTCTAGCTTACTCATTTCATCAAAATAACTCGAGAAGAAACAAAAAACCAGCTAAGAGAATGTGCATACACGATGCATCTTCACTATTAATGCAACAACAGACCCGAAGCTGACCCTAATGTTCAGCATAGTTGATTTCTACTTATTATATCGCCAGCTTCCGTTTAAGATACTCAAGATGATGAGATACCAGTAAATAAATAAACTCTTGAAGATTTTTGAAAAATTTCATCTAAACAGATTATCAGTCTTTCTATGATGGATCTCAAGTCCAACAGAAGTGGTACACAAGCAAGTTTGGCCAACTAAAAAATGTTTGGATCCAACTAACATAAGGTCAAATATTTATATACAATGGGGTTTGATCTGAATTTGGGTGTGAATGAGTAAAACAAATCTGAAACTTGTTAGTGATAAGATCCACATTTCTTTACCAAAATCTATCTAAACAGATTTGAAATCCATTGACACCGCTAGCCCACGTGGTACATGTAGGTCTAGCCACTCACATGCCTGGTTTCATCTAACTAGGTTTTTAGATATTCAGTAGGTACTTTTCTTCTTCAAATATTGGAGAAAAATGCTTGAATAAGGACAGTGAGCCATGAGCCACTCTGTCCAATTTGTCTTCTTGTTGAGTGGTACAGCTTTTCTTGTCATTTTAGAGTCCTTCCTAGCAGAAATCACATCCCAATCTTGCGGTACCCATCAACATTAAAGCACTATTATGAACCCTTACTTGGATCCAGAATCAACACTGATCTAAGCAGCTAAAATGGTTAATCAGGGTTAACTAACCTGCTAAAATGGTCAAATCAGGGTTACTATCAAATGGCCCGATACAAGCCGGTGCGTATCAGCCGACACAGCATGCGGGCGGACAAAGCGATTCACTTAGGTCTCCGATACAAGATAAAAACCGATACACCATTGAGTCCAAACAAAAATGCAAAGGCAGGCCTGCCTCCTTAAAGATCAGGTACATGCAGATGCCATCTTCTTAATATGATTCATTTTTGTCATGCCCTGTTGAGACCTTTGCATCAATCCAATGAATGGTCGCACTATATTGTACTTTTAAAAGACTGATACAGCTAGATTTGGAATTGGTTTCCATACTTTTTTACATCAGATTCTGAATCTGCATGTGAATTTGAATAACAAAAGATCCGTTGGACGCTTTAGCATCTACTTCATAGACCATAGCCATTTTGTTGGTACTCGTTAACGGTTCAGAGGTAATTCTTGAAAAGCTAGATGACTCCACCAGACTGAAACAACAAAAAGATAAAAGATTTAACCTGCCAATCGTTGTCGAGGAAGATTTAACCTCGATTCTCAAAAACTAGTAGAGGCATATGTGGAAAAAAAATTATTCTCTTTCATGCTGAGAAAAATTTTCCTTGTCCACTATACAGCAGGAATCGTCATTACAACTGTTGGACATGAAAATTTTTTTGGGGAGGTAAGTGGGTATTTTCTACGAAACCTGCAAGAGGAAGTAATCTGAGAAGTCCTTAGCTATGGAGCAGAGGATGAGTTTCCTAGTTTAGATGTTCTTACAAGGGAAAACCGATTTTGAGTATGTCGAATTTGCGAGGGATTCCATTGCCTCTCATAAGAGTCCAATAGTCCATGAGATTTTCTGCATATTCCAAAAGAACCTCCCGGAAGAAAAAGTAGAAAGGGACTTGCCAAGAACTGATCCATCCTCTTAGGCTAGGAAACCTGTCAGAATTTACAACAAAGGAGAAAAATCAGTGAAGATTGTTCTACAATCTTCTTACGTTTTGACACTTGCGTGCAACTTATCCATCAAGATTAAGAAGGTAGAGCCTCAGAAAGAGTTTATTGACTTGGGTTCGCTGTTTAGGGGCTTTCTTTAATGACAAAGATAAGCAAACAAAAACTGTATTGGAGTGACAGGCTGACAGTCTTCGCTGAAGCCACGGATGGAGATGAACCTCTTTCAAGATTTAACCTCCAATAATGTCCTTAGAAAATTGCCAGCCGTGGACAATTCTTCCGACGAGCACGATACAGAAACATCACTTTCAGGCAATGCAACTGTGGCCTTCACTGAGTTCCATTTGGTAGCATAAGTACTCATTTGAGGAGAAATCGAAAGCAAGGCAATGAAAATGGCTTCGTTTCTTCCCATTCTCCTGCAATTTTTCTGTTGCATCTCTGCTATAGAAGCCATTCCCATCTTTTTGCCGCCTCCGTCTTTACTTCAATCAAAACCATCCCTAAAATCGAACGTCTCATACAAGACCCACTTCTTCCCTCAAGTCCTAGACCACTTCACTTTTGTTCCGCAGAGCTACAAGCTCTTCCAACAGAAGTACCTTACCAACTCAGAGTATTGGGGTGGACCGTCCACCAAAGCTCCGATCTTTGTCTATGCTGGCAATGAAGGCAAGATCGAATGGTTTGCAGATAATACTGGCTTCATGTTTGACATCGCCCCCAAATTTCGAGCTCTGCTGGTCTTCATTGAAGTGAGTTATCTGATGTTGGTTGTGATTGCTTTTGCTTTTAAGAGTCCTGAAATCAAGTTTCAGAGCCTTGCTCCGACGGCATCTTTTCCTGTAACACATGGCCCAAAACAGAAAGAACAATGAACTAAGGAAAGCTAGACGAAGAACTTGTTTGTGGGTGGCGGCTCTAGTTGTTTGTGCGGAACCAGCCAGATTGGTGCTGGTTGATTGCTTGTTGACTGTGTTATCTTCTGCAAACTATGATACTAACTAATAAATGATGTTTAAGTGGCGATGCATCTTCTTTCCTGCAGCATAGGTTCTATGGCGAATCATTGCCTTTTGGAAAGGACTCCAGCAACTCGTCAGCGACGCTTGGGTATCTCAGCTCCCAACAGGCACTCGCTGACTATGCAACCCTCATACTTAGCCTGAAGAAAAATCTTTCAGCACAGGATTGCCCTGTAGTGGTTTTTGGTGGGTCTTATGGTGGAAGTAAGAACCTCGCTCTCTCTCTCAATCTCTCGTGTTTTTACTCTTTCTTTCTCCTTTATTGCCTTCGGTGATGGCCCTTAGCCGCCTGCTTCAGATTCTCTCATTTTTTAACGCATCTTCTTTTGCAGTGTTGGCCGCCTGGTTCAGATTGAAGTACCCACATATAGTTCTAGGGGCGCTTTCTTCTTCAGCACCCATCCTTCAGTTCGACGACTTGACGCCATTGACAAGCTTCTACGATACAGTTTCTAAAGCTTACAAGGTTAGAAGAGAGACTATCTCGCTCTCTCTTATAGATAAGTTTCTTAATCTTGCTAGTTTAACTTGTACCAATGTGTAGTAAATGGTTGAAAGAAGTGACAGAAAAAGGTATGCGAACATTCATTTTTCATCTATGTAGCACTTTCAGCCAGACCATGCATATCTAACAGACTGACATCCTTCTCCATTATTTTTTGCTGCATCGAATGTCTTCCTTTTAACTTTCACAACCAGAGCAGCAATTTTTTTGTTGAGTAGCTGATTATCAAGCTAGTATTTCACTTTTTCTTGCTATGCATTTTCTTAACAAGTTTCCAATGAAAGTGGAATATTAGAGGCAACCCATTTTCCACCCAATCCTGCAATTCAGCTTGCATCAATTACCAATAATTTATTGTCCGACACTGAGACCCTTTTTACATTTTTGCAAGTCTCTCTCTCTCTCTCTCTTATAACGTGCCCCTTCCTTTTGTAGGATTCAAGTACTAATTGCTTTGACGTTATAAAGAAGAGCTGGGATGAATTGATATTACTGGGTTCTGAGGAGGAGGGCCTGTTGAAGATATGCAGGAACTTTAGAGCCTGCAAGTAAATCTCTCTCTCTCTCTGCATTTCATGTAACTAAAAATGACAGATTCGACTTGAATAATCAGATTTGCATTTAATCCGGTGATTTCATTGAGCACCCCCACGACCTCCCCATCCTTTCTTCTAGAGACACCGATGCCTGCATTAATTCTTCCTTTTTCTTTCACTCCCTGAAAATGACTCTGTGTATTGCAGGACCGCGAGTTCAGTCTATTCGGTGAGAAATTGGCTGTGGGAAGCTTTTATATACACAGCAATGGTGAACTACCCAGTGAAGGCCAATTTCTTAAAGCCATTGCCGGCCAATCCTGTAAAGGAGGTAAAGAAAAGAAGAATCATCTCCAATTACATACGCCTACACTTCTCGGCCGGCACCAAGAAATGTGCTTTTCTTCTTGATGACACCAAAGATCAATCAGTTGGTGGTCACTAATGAGTCGAATTACTTTTTCAAAACGGTTTGACATCCTTGAAATGGTGGGACACACCAAATATATGCGCTATTAGTGCTGCGATGGAGACCATTCATCTTCCTGATGCACAGCTTAGAATTTAGATGAGCATCTGATCTTATCTGCCTAGTGGGCGCCTAGGATCCGGCCAGGCATTCAATGGCCTTCCGGCTCGGGACACAGATGCGTTCCAGCCAAGCGCTGCAATGAATGCCCAGGGTCTCATCAGCCATGAATCTAGGATGAGCTGCCTAAGATTCGAGTCTGGTATGTCAGCATGTCAGGCCTTGACCTGGGCTCGCTGGCTTTAGCAGTCTGGCCTGCCGCCCACTCCAAGCTGCTGCCAGTATACCTGTAGGGTATGACTTGCTCTTTTCTGCTTTGGATGATTCAGAACCTTGTTTGTCGCCATTAATGGATAGTAGGTTGGACATGACACGGTTTCAATGTCATGTGGCCGGTAGCCAAAGGCTGACCTGGGTCCATATCATTACCAACTATCTCCATTTTTTGGCTAAATTGATACAGTATCTGACCATCCCAGGACAGGACCACTTGTGGTTGTGGCCTGTCTGGTGAGCTGAGAGTGAGCCCCCACATGGACGACCTGGTTAATTTAGCTAAGTGGTACTTCGATTTACTAGTTTACCTAGTTTCTTTGTCTTGGGAAAACCACAGTGAGTAGGGTGAGCAGGAGTAATATTCAAAACTTCACCCTTTTTCCTGCCCTCAGGGTTTACGCTTGCTTTGAGATGTGGGTAGATCTACATACACCTGTCAATTAGAGTAATGCGTCTGTCATACTTTGCAGTCCAGGAGCCTGGCACCCATAGGCATCAAAGTGGCGATGAGACTTTCACATGCACGACCATTTGACCAGTTATGCTAAGTCCCTTAGGGCTTCACAAATTACACCAAGATCGAGAGACTTAGCCACTTGCCCAAGAGTGTAAAACCTTGTGATGATACATGGTTCGGTTTTTCTGTCATGAGCCTGAACTTCATCCATAATGATCCAAACATAACTTGCACCAAAGTGAACTATGGCCGAGTGCAGTATAGTCCTAAACTTTTGGTATCTTGTTCATTGGAACAAGTAACTGACCAAGGCGGGATTGTAAAATTTGTTGGATATAACCCTTTTTTCACAGCAAATACAGATAAGAACTTTTTCTCTCTAATGGGATTTTTCTCTTTTGTTTGGAAGATGTGCAGGATAATCGATTCATACCCCCCTGAAGCAGATACACTCACTAAAGTGTTTGCTGCTGCAAGTGTATATTTTAACTATTCAGGAACAGAGAAATGCTTTGAATTTGAGAACAGGAGAGACCCACATGGCTTAAGTGGCTGGAATTATCAGGTAAAGGACAACATTCAGAACAAAACGAAATTTAGTACTATCAGACTATCAGTTATGCAATATTTTAGTTCTAAGTTACGGATTTTGGCCGGAACTCGATACCTCGGCTAGACGGACATTTTGTCTCACCATACTTCCCCCATTCAATCGAGGTGGAGAACGTCTTCAAAGTTAAAGGAGGAGTGTGTGCCCGGATTCTGTCGCGCCTCTGGTCTATGACAGAAAGGGCAGAAGAGAATGAGTGTCCCAGACGTTCCCTTCGGGCAGGGTCTTCCAGAAAGGTTCAGGTCTGGGATTTCCCTTCGCAGTCGTTGAAAGGAAATGAGGAAGAATCTTCGGTAAAATGGTTTTGCCAGATCAAATTTTTGTGGACTCACTCACACAACCTGACTTTGGTCATTATCCTGATTTTTTTTACAACAACTCTGCTCTCATGTATCCTCTCGTCCTTGCTAATCGATTCAATACTAACGAGTCTAACGTGGATCTTCCCTCTCCCTCTCTCCATATATTTACAGGCATGCACGGAGATGGTGATGCCCATGAGTTGTTCTGAACAGAGCATGTTTCCGCCGGACAATTACAACTACACAGAGAAAGCAGAGAGTTGCATGTTGGAATTCGGTGTACAACCAAGGCCGCATTGGATCACCACCGAGTTCGGGGGCCATGTGAGTTCTTGACCAAAAATTTCAAATGCTGTTCCTGCTATCGTTTTTCCTTATCTGAAAGCATGACGAGCCATTCAAATTCAGCGTTAATGGAATCGCGTTGATATGGTCTAACAAGCGAAACCTTGGTATTGTTTCTTGAAAATCAGAATTTGGTCCTTCGCTTGACTATCAGAAATTTAGGGCACTTGTTTCAAATCCTTTCTGTTGCTTCTTTTTCCCCCTTTATATGTGCTTAATGTGCCTCTTAAAAGTTTTTAATTCATTTCTTTGGTCATATTCTTAATGAATCTTAAGTCACTTATGGGAACTGCTACTTAACAAAGCATTCTGATAAAAGAATTGCTACCAAACAGAGTCTGGCCTTTGTGCAAAGTTTTTCAAATCAAGAATTGTTAAGATACTTTGCCATTCTTATGAAGAACAACCGAAGCAAAAGGAAGTTCATGAAACTTTCTTTGTGTTTAGCACTATTATGGGACTACATGTTCGATAGGGATCTAAGCGATTAAATATGGGTTTCAGTTTTGGTTCTCTTTCCCTGTACATCACAAAATTCAATTTTCTCTGCGTTTAGATTATCCGAAGCCAAAACCATTCATAAGTTTTGTTTTGTTCTTTTTGAAGTACTTCCTTCAACTGTTTATCTTATGTATGTTGTGATGGATGTAGAGGATCGGAATGGTATTGGGAAGATTTGGAAGCAACATAATATTCTCAAACGGCATGTTGGACCCTTGGAGCAGGGGAGGGTACGTGTATTCTTTACCTGTCTGTTTCCTTTTTCTGTCCCCACTTCAGCGCTGTCCTCCTTTCATTTCCTTCCCTTTAAAATATCAAATAAAACTCAAATGTAATGATTTTAAACACTGAGATAAATTACCCCAAATCAGTTAGAAAATAAGTTCAGGTGGCTTAAAAAGTTTCCTGCATTTGATCATTCTCTCAACTTTTGATTATCATAGATCTGTGACCCTCGTGAATGAGCTGGGGTCACCATTCAATTATATATATATATATATATATATATATATATATATATATATATATATATATACTCGATGTTTCTTTTTCATATGTTCAACCAGATGAATTATACAAAATCCAAGAAATTTCGATTAGATTCACATCTCATTTTTAAAAGGCATGGATCCTCAGATCCCCAGCTTACTGTAGCATGAACCAAGCACACGAAAAAACTGAATGACATCTCAACTTTGGGCAGTTAAAAGAAAATTAAGAATTTATGGGACATAACGTTCTCACTTCTCAATTGTGTGCTCCATTTTCATATGTGATTTACTTTTATGGGTGGCCATGAATCTTGAATCCTTTCTCAAGCACTAAATAGAAATGTTAGCCTGGTTAAACAGAAAGCATGAGTTTGTAGTAGAACACATCCTTAGTACCTCTAGTCATTCTAAAATCAAACTGAAACTCATGTACGTCTTCTTCAATGCAAAACTTGACAAATCTCTGTTCTTCGTCATTCTGACAATGAATTACGTCTTCCAACAAAATGCAGTGTACTCAAGAACATATCTGACAGCATTGTAGCCCTTGTCACTGAGAAAGGCAAGTATTGCAGGTTCTTATTTGCTTATTTTCTTGATTTTGTCATTACAATTTGTCTCAACCTTATGAGCTGTTCTGTTTGTTCTTGGCTACAGGAGCTCATCACTTGGATCTCCGGTTTGCGACGAAAGACGATCCAGACTGGCTTATTGAGCAGAGGAGACAGGAAGTAGAGATAATACAGAGCTGGTTAGATCAATACTACTTGGACCTTCAAAGATGAAATTCAGCCTGAGGCAAAGCTTCAAGTCGGTTTTCAACTCATGAAAGACCGTTTCGAAGACCCACTTCTTTTCAGTGATTGCATGAATTAATGAATTTCAGATTCAAATAGAGCGAGCAAATCCATATATTTAATGGAACTCTAACATCTGTTGAAAAATTTAAACTAATATCAGAATTAAACCTGATCAATAATCAGTCTTGGTCTTCCTTTGTCAAATCCATAGTTGCATTCATAGTTTAAATACTCTTATCATTGCATATCGAACTTACTTTTAGAACCCCCCATTCGTGCAGAAGAAACCATATGGTTAGTTTTTGAAACTATTATAAAATCCAAACAGGCAGAGGTTGGGGCCCCGGCCCCCTTAATTTTTTTTTTTTAGAAATTTACATGTAATTTTTTAAAAAGTATTTATCCTATATAAATTTAAAAACTTATATTTTGGTCCCTGTCAAAAATTTGAAGTTATAATTTGACTTTTTCCTCATGAAAAATTCCTAAAATCATTGTTTGGTTCAGTTTGAGCTCAGGCTTTCATGTAATGTCATACCTTATTGGGTGATGATATCAGATAAGAACATATTGATCTTGGCTGTTGTACTCATGGAGGGTATATTAGCTTGATATGTCGATGCCGATACGAACTCTACTCGAACCAGCCACTACCGAGCCGAGGCATGCTGAAGAAACTTTTGGTGTTTCATGAACTTTTCTTAATCTTGCAATTACTTAAATTAGTTTTCCCAATATACTGATTCCGTATGTAGAACAGTTTTCTTGTGAAAGCTGTGCTGACAACGGACTGAATCAAGTGGCACCAAGATGTGGACGACCCTTCTTGAAATCGGTTAAGATATGGATCCAAAGGCCTTCTTCACTCCCTTGTGTTCAGCAAACCCACATGAGTTTTGGCTTGAACACAAAACTGGGAGTGGGCATTGGGCTTCCGGCCCGTGTCCGGCTGGGCCTAGGCTATGAAAAAGTTTTTTGGCCGGCCCAGACCCAGGTTGAAATCCGGCTGGGCCTGGGCTTGGGCCCTGGTTGAACCAGGCCGAGCCTGGGCTTGGGCCCTGGTTGAACCAGGCCGAGCCTGGGCCCGGGCAGCCAAAGTGGGGGCCAGAACTATTTAACTCACCTAAAATCGACGATGGTTTCTTGTCGGCTCCGCTCCCAACCAAACTTGACGATTCGCATCCCTAGCATAGGGGTGACCTAAGATCACTTCATGAAACCAAAGGGAACGATGTTTTTAAAGATGCATGTATTAATATTTTTGCTGATTCAATTGAATTGGATCGCTGAATTGATGAATTAGCAGCTTCACGGATTCACCGATTATATTTAAATTTTGAACTTTCAAACACTATCTCAAATAAAATAGTGTTAAAAGAATGGGAAAAAAAGTTTAAAAAACCCTGGTTTGAGTGTACGTATAGAAACGCAAAAGATATGGCTAGATCCATGGTGACTGAACTAATACGCAAGCAACCGTAGGCCATTGACCAATATCACATTTGCTAATATTTTGCCAATGTCAAAAATTCATCATTTGTAAGTCTCTCTTGTCTCCACACTTCTGTTCATGGCTGGCGCTGGCCATGGCCACCATCTTGCTGTTCTAGCCCATGACGGGCAGCCCACCTGAAGCTATTTTCTCTTCATGCCTTCTTTTATTTCGTGATCGAAAGAGAGAGGGGGAGGCGGCGCTGTTCATGCCTTCTTTTATTTCGTGGCCGAAAGAGAGAGGGGGAGGCGGAGGGGAGTTTCGGGGCTGCCCTCTTAACCTATTTTCTTTGGGCATTGCAGTCATATGCAATATTACCGTCTTCATTTTTTTCTTTTTTTGTTGTCATCATTTGCCATCATTTGGAGTTGTCACGTTGAGAAGCAAAAGACAAAAGACTCCAATACTATTATAAGTGGTGGTGGGCATATTTGTCGATAGCACCATGGACTTAGAAATTTGAATCTCCATTGTTTATTTGGGTTGAGTGGTCTGATCCATTGTATCTTATATTTTTGTCTTACGACCAGTTCAACGTAACCCTCTTTACAGTGAAAACAACATTTGGTTATCATTAGTTTGTCCCAAAAAATACACGTGCGGTCTCTCTCAGATGGGAAAGAGACAACTTTAGAAAACGATCTTTCAAGCAACCGTTGCACGACTCTAGGGACCACTACCCTTTTATATTATGAGTAATTACAGATTCAACCTATCAAAGAATCTATAATTGCATACATGTATGTATACATTACCTTATACCATATTAAATGACGTAATATCCCAAAACGCAATTACTTAAGCGGATATTTACATTAAGACAACCATAATGTCTGAAATTCCTCATAGACATGTGCCGGCCCACCAAATGATTCTTACAATCTCCCACTTTGGCCAAATATGTCTTTATACATTCAAACATTACATAAAACCTTAAGAGCTCATAACTGTTATCTTATTAGACGTCATTTTCACCAATCTTGTCCATGACCATATCAATACAGAACCAAAGCGGCATTCGCTATATTAAAATTAGCTAAACCTTTAATGATCACAAATGTTAACACAATCAATGACATAGATATGATATGGATTATAGCATGAGAATTACATGTAATGTGATTACAACATGTCTATTCTCAACTGGCCCTACTTTAAAACCTTATGCAGATAAAAAATACAAACACAGAATGAAACCAAAGAACTTTAAACTATATTCTGCAGAAAAACTGAATATGGTCTATACATAAGAGCAAACAAAATACAAACTTCCACTAAATCAGCACATCATCCAAGAATAACACCCTTATACGAACAACATGTTTCGTGAAAGACCTTAGGTGTTAAACCTTTGGTAAGTGGATCCGCAATCATATAGTTTGTCCCAATATGCTTTAAAGACACCTGATCATTATGTATCTTTTTTTTAATAGCCAAAAACTTGATGTCGATGTGCTTAAGTTTTTATTAATTGCACCAAAAATGTGAAATTGGAAAAGGAAAATCTGGGAGCACATGTGAAAGAAATCCACTCATGAGAGCCTCCTCATCTGAATTGGAGTTTGACAACAAACAAGTTAACAAATAAAAGTGATTACAATGAGATACATATTAGAATTGCTGAGAATTTAAAGGTCAGGCTTAAAACCATGTGTTGCATTTTCCTCATGTTTGTTTGTTAAAAGTTGTGTATGATTTATTGTACTTCGCACACTCTCATTTCAATAGCAAAGAAATGACTTGTAGGTTGGTGAAATATATATGGAGCAATACTTGTCTATCTAGATTACATGTTCTTCAGCTGTGTTGAGTTGCTTTTTTTATCTTTTTTTTTTTCTTTTAAAGTGTTCTACTTGTAATTGGTAGGCTGACTGTGACAACTCGATGATATGATGAAGGCATCGGCTCCATTGGTGGTGGTTTGCTAAATTAAAAGGAAAAAAAGAAGGTATCTTTTTTCATATTTTAATTTTAGCACACATAATTGTCAAACAACTTTAGTTTATTGTGTAGTTTGCTTGAGCAAAATAGAGGAAAAGAAGCACCTCTAATTGATTTTATCAAGGGGGCAAGCTGAGCCATTGATGTTCATGTACTTACTTTTAGTCTAAAAAATTTGAGTGAAAAGATCAAAGTTTTTGGGAAGAAATTAGAAATCCTTGCTCTCTTTTTTCATTTTTTATTTTTAAAGTCAAGATAAATTTTATTTTGGAAGTTTCAGATTTTCTTAAGCATGAGCTATTAAATTTGTTTTACATTTTCCTTGTTTGTACACTAGTCAAAAAGAGAAAATGAGTGTACATGTACATTGTATCGAGTGGTGTGCTGAGGACTGAAGATTTTCAGTCTAAACTTAGATTGGAAAAATCTGTCAATTCTATATATAAAAATGATTTTCAATCTATATATATATACTGCCTCATTAACACAACCCAAACAAAAAAAAAACATTGGGCTGCGTGTGTGAGAGAGATTCTTCTCACAGCTCGAGGAATGCATGTTATTTATATAATAGAAAGAGAGACTGCAAGTGTGTGGGTGAGAGTTCGCGCCATGTGCTTGAATCTGCCCGTGCCTGAGCTAGAACCGGTAGAAGTCCTTGGAATGGGATGAACCGGTTCAATGGCAGACACTGGCGGTCCGTCAGTTTGATTCATGGGTTGTGTTGTAGAAAGGTAGCTACTATTTTGGAATGGTTCGGTCATGTATCATTCTCAACATGCAGCGGGATCAACGGCGCACCAACAACATTGAGGAGAAGTGGGAGCTCGGAGTTGCCGCCACCACTAGCACCAGGTAGAGGTGCTGCCGGTCTAACTGCAGAGACTTGTGAACATTTCATCCACGTCTTGACGTTGCTCCATGAATTTGATTTCGTGGACCCGTCCATTGGGTTGAATATCTCCTCTGGAATGGGAACCTCAAGTACCGTGTCAAGTCCATCTTCTCTGTCGAGGTTCGGGAGCAGTTTCCTCATCTGAACGTCCCGCACCGTCACTGGCAACACGACCTCCTTCCTCTCCCCTCCGTTGTTCGCCTTCCAAGATGGAAAGGAAGAAGACACTTCTTCATACCCATGCGGCTCCCCTTATTTTACGGTCCTATGAGATTGAATGGGTGGAGAGTCGAATGGATCTGTTCCTTGGTTTTTGGGGGCCATTTGAATGTGTCCATGTTTCCAAGTTGCAGGGAGAAACCCGATTATAACAAAATATATAAATAATATTTATAAATGTATAAAATTATAATAAAATATTGCTATTTATAAGTATATCTCAATTTGTTTTTCCTTGTGATTTTGACTTGTACAGGGGCTTTTGTTGCATATATTTTTTTTGGTTTGGAGTGCGACCATAAACGTTAATTTCGACTTTTGCTTGTATGAATGACGTGGTTTAATGAGTTGCTTAATTCTGCACATATAATAAACTCGGTACTTAAATAGAGTAGGACATATTATCTGTCTAGGACATGCCGAACCATGAGCTAAATACGCTGACATGTCTTGAATTTGGAATGACCTAGTGCCACTGACACAAAGAAAACATTAGTAAAAAATCAGGAAATTAACCTCATATTGTCAATTTTCATCTGAATAAGAATGTGATGTTTATTCCTTACTTTGGTTCCTGGATTTCATTTTTCTTGGTTTTATCATGAATAACTCTGGCTACTTCCTCCAATACAGCCTCTAAAACATTAGAGAGTTAAAGATTCACAGTGTCATAAGGCCTATTGCACCACTTATCTGATAACCCACTAGGAATTAAAAGAGGGAATGGAATGTGGCAAGGAAGCACTGGTAAATTTCAAACATGGGTAATGGTTTATGTTTCCTTTATATCCTTCACAAGTTAATCAAAAGGTTAACAAGGAAGCAAAATCAGACAGCCTAAAATATTTACCATGGCATGCCTGCAAGTAGAAGAAAACCATGTATTCAACCTGAAGGTAGATTTAGATTATTTGATTATGTTCCACAAGACCAATATTTTGACCAAAAGAAGACTCGGTTGACAAGCATGGAATCTATAAAAAGTTTGTCATCAAACTTTGATCTTTGGTTGAAAGAATGCATGTACTCAATAAATTTGATTATATCTTAATCTGATTACTGTTGGTATGATGCTTTCAGAAATAAACAGTACACCATCAAGCAACTAATGTTAGAAGTCCATGCGGCATTTGCTCTCCTCTTTCTAGGGGAAAGCAAAAGGTTACCAAACTATGTATTCTTGATTATTCAAGTTAACAAAAGCAAATATTCAAACTTCCACAACTCTTGGGTTCCTTGACCCTGCAGTGTTACAGAAATTTCAGATGCTCTTTTATACAGACAAAGGGAAGCAAGGGATCTCATGAACAAGTCAAACAGTCAGTGTCGGATTGTGTCCTTTTATCTCCCTTCCAAACAGCATTATGCATAAAGTCCTCTATACATAGACTTCTCTATGACCTCTCAGATCATCAAGGGAGCAGATGCAAAACTAACACCCAACTAAACTTTGAAAAAAACAAAAAAAAGTTATACCGAAATGATACATTCAAAGTTGCACAAACATCTCCTAATCACTCACAAAACTATATGGTGCCAAAATATATACAGAAGAAACACATTAACTCGTAAGGGTACGACAATCTACATTCTTTTATGCATTATAAATAAGCAGAAAATAAGAACATTGAAGTCTTATTTGAAAGATGTGATTTGCAGAGACATCTCTGATGTTCAAGAAAGCTTGCTTTGGCTGAATGAGTACATGTAGTTGGGATTCGTGACACCTTTTCAACTGAACAGTACTAAATCGGAAAGAGATGCTGCAAGGGTTCAGAAAAGGTATGCCGTTCCTTTTGTTGGCTGTTATCTTGTTTTGTGATCCTTCTAAGAATATGAAATGTTTCTTAATTGTCTGCTTACTTATCTATACTTGTTGTGTGGTCTTTTTTTTTTTTTTTATCTTGATCTTGTAATAAAACCTGTTTAGTTCGTGATGCATATCAACAGTGGTTTCCTTTTTTGCAGGAAAGAGTATGAAAAGCTAAGAAGACAATGCAAACAGCTACTGAAGAATGCTGATGGACATCAAAATCCTGAGGAATTACGTGCCAACAACGGAGAAGATGGTGCTAGTTTCCAGGAGGATCCAGAGTCACCTTGTTCTGAGGATGTGGTTAGTGCCAGGCAGTCACTTTCCATGGAAGGAGGAAGCATAGATGGTGCTGGGAAGCATAAGCCTCGAGTATAGTAACCAACCGAGCGGCATGATATACCATGCACGGCTCCAAGTGGTTATAATCTTTCAGGCCGACTGACTCAGCCTGCTTTTGAGCCTCCTCTGAGACTTCAGCCTGAGCAGTCAAATATGAGACCCACTCAGTATTTGCACGGATCGCATCAAGCCTGATAATTCTTTGCCATGTAGCATAATCCTCTTTAACCGGACCCCGAGATTTTTTCTCCTCAACGGAATCTGTTGCGGCATCACCAGTGTCATTTTCATCTGTTATGTTGATGGAGTAATTGTTTAGTCTGGATTTTGTTAGTCTGGATTTTGTGCATGGGCTTCCCCCACTACATGCCCTACTAGTGGTTCGTCGCGCGCCTCCAACCTCGTGAAATCGTAGAAACGGGGAGCTGAGAACTCCTAGTCCAGGTCGACCTCCCAACACGGAGAGCTAAAGCATTCGTCTCGTTCGTCCATTGTGGTGTCCATCTCCCCTTCCTCCTCCTCTTCTTCCATTCTCCTCGCGTTGGGAAGCTAAGACAAGACAGGTCACGAGAACGAGAGAGACTAATAAGGAGTCATCCTCCCGACGCTAGAATTCTGAACAAGCCCTCTCTTCCTTCATCGTCTTCATCATCCTCTTCTTGTTCTTCTTCTTCTTCTTCCTCCTCCTCCTCCGCTGTGAGAAGCACCGAGGAAGACGGTCAGGAGCTGTAAAATAAAACAGAGAGGAGAGAAGTAGGTTGAAATGTAGTGCGGAGGAGAGGAAGGGGTGGGGAGGCTGGATGTGAACGCCTCCTCCCCTGTCGTCCGAGAGAGCCTGCACCTATTTCGTCAATAAACGGAGAGAGAGAGAGACGGTTGCCTCGGAGGCGCTGCCTATTTTACTTAAAACAACTCTCCCCTGTTGTGAAAGTTATCAATTTTTGCCTTTTCTATTCTTTTGGTTGATTGGGGGACTTTCAATCTATGGATACCTGAATCCTCCACCGTCCATCTGGAGGGGACCGATGATCAAGCACCGTCAAAGTCGCTCGTTCTTCCTTCCACTTCCACGTGAAGTGGGGCCTGTCCAAATCTATTTGGGTGCGTTGACGGGTCGAAGGAATTTGGAGTCGTATCAACACCAATCGCCGTCTTTCCTACCAGTTTACACTTAGAAAACTTGTTTATGTGGTTTTCTAGCAAGTTAATTGTAGAGAATTAGTTGTGATGTTTGTATTCAATGATCTTTTTCCTCTCATGTACATGCACCGATGCACGTCCATTTTTTATGAGGGATGGACACGCTTAAGTATGAGAGACACATCGCTTCAGAGAGCAAGACAGATTACAGAGGGAGTCGGTCCTGCTCCCTTTTGCCGTAAGGCCCGTGCTCATCACCGGGTGGTAATGGCAGAGGAGAAATCCAAGCTCCAACTAGGTACATCAAAGAAGAACTCTATGAGGACTTGTCCATCAGTTGGAATGAGGCCTCCCCCAAATCGTTACAGTAATATCAAATAGGATGTCAAGTTCGATTTCCTGGATATCAAGTTTAGCCCCTGGAAAACACTGCGCGCCTTTGTGGGTTGGCTAAATCGTGCGCCGGCATCTCCTTAACTTTCTACCCTTCTTTGTTCAAGTAATCCGTCCGGTCCTAAGGTGGCATCTCCAATAGTGAGGTCATCATTTGCAGTGACCATTGGTTGGTGCCACTTCTTGCATGACCGGACATTTCCAAAAAAGACGGCACGACCTCGTCCTCATCACGCTCGCCTCTTGGGGGTATGACTGCTGGGAGTGGCACAGGCCGGCGAAAAGCGAGTGCAAGTCTGTTAGCCAGAAACTGCTGTGTGTGTGAGGCAAGGCCATCGTTTGCAGTACATCGTGCAAAGGCTGGCCAAGCGGAAATGACGACGTTTGCTTTAGGGGGAAGATGATTGTGAGCAGGTTGCAATCAGGAAATAAATGCAGTTGTCTGTCATCAGCAACAAACCAAGATTAGTATAAGTATGTGCACCTCAAATGGTCAGGGCAAAAAAGAGACAACAGCAGCGGCAGCAGCTGAACTGCATGCGTACATTTCAAATCCATCTTTTTGACGTCCACAACTTGGGTCCAACTCAATTCCATCATTTGAAAAGCACTTGTATATGGTTCTCCTCAATGATAAAAGATTGTTTTACGTACCAATTGCCTACAGGTACAAATTTATGATAAATTCGAACAAATTTTTGTGCTTTTTGGCAAAACGAAAGTCAATTAACCGGTTTGAGTTTTGCTTCTAAGCCTAAATATGGGCTTTGTATAAGTTTTTATTCTATTGATAAAGAGACTGATTTCCTTGAGAAAAAAAAAAAAAAAAAGTGATAAAGGAGAACTTAAGTTAACTCATGACAATTTCTACTTAATTTCCGACTTGTCTTCTTGAATAAAAAAATTAATATTTCATTTTTTATGATATTATTGCCATTTTTAAAGGTGTTCCTCTAACTTGAAAATTTGAAACCTAATGCTGATCATGTATGCCAGAGGAAATTTAGGAGGGTTTCCTTTTCTTATGGCCTGCAAGATTTCAAGCTGGTTATATGCACCGTCAAGTGCATAACAAATTATGCACAGAAGGTATGAGCGAAAAAAAAGAGAAGTCCCACCATAAAGACAAAAAAAAAGAACTTTTCTTTTTGAAAAATCCCTAAATCACTGGGAATGGGGCGATGGCCATATTGATGGATGTTCTGAATAAAAGCCAAATGTTGGGGCTTCGCCTAATATTTGTGGGATTGCATATTATCGGAAATTTGATGGCGATGAAAAATGTAGAACGGATTGTACGCAGTCGGATCCGTTTGCGGAGGAATGTAGTAGATTCATAATAGATATGCCGACTCCGTTAGCGTACCGCTTGGAGCTTTCTCTGAAATCAACTTGCCTTTTCGCAAAATTTGTCAATAAGAGGAAACGACCGAGGCAACACATTCACCTGCCCACCAGGTTAGAGACTTGATTTGCATTAAAATGCATGCCAAGGTGAATCCTTACATGTAAAATTGGTGTTTGTGTTAGTATCATCTGTATGTACAATATGTACAAGTACCTTTAAAGGTTCGTCTAGCAACACTAACCTACTGTTAATGTTCTATAAATTTGTCCAAAGTAAATTTATAGAATACTTGTTACCATGTCTACTTCATTTTTTTGGGGGCAAGTTCAGCAGACGGTAACAGAATGATTGCGTGCTTTAAAAAATTATTAAAACTCTGGTTATGATTGCAGGATCACCTACGGAAGCATTTTGGAGTTTCGATAGGCAAACCTTCAGACCATTGGCATTGACCGCAACTCTTAGAAGAAGGCAATATCAAAATGGGGCTCCATGATTTCTCAAGAAAATACTCCA